>JAXIVJ010012306.1:0-40754 GCA_036785665.1 Chirona hameri | reverse complement strand
GTTATGTCATTGTACGCCCATGCCTCTTAGTTTCCTTGCAATAATATGACCTCCTTTCTTCCATTTCTGAGCGCGCCTCTGCCAAAAATGACTTTATTCCCTTTTCTGGCCTCATATGTGCATATATCATTATAAGCTAAACGTCTATTGCGCCGTTATCGCTGGCATATCGTCATCTCCATGCCAGTCACCCCCCTTTTCATGTTCCTGAACACGCCCCTGAAACTCTATATGTAAAAAATTATGCAAATAATGGAAGCAGAAGCTATCTTTTACATCTTGATAGCTATAAATGCCCCTTGCATCGATCTATTGGCTTCCCGCCAAGCATTGAATACTTCCTGGAAACCCCCCCTTTTCAAGCCCCTGAAACCGCCTCTGCCATGCAATTTTTATGATATTTCATTAACATCAACTAATTTTCACTTGTTGCAATCGCCGTAAACCGATGTAACTCATTTATACTTGATGCAGTTAGGAAGAAACCGTGAAGATCGCATTTCCGTATTATCGCCAAATTTCGCCTCCGAACCCACCCAGAACTGGGCCCTGGAACCGCCTCTGTTCAGGTTAAGAACTCAAAATTGTGACTCCAAATGCGGTATTCAATTCTATGAAAAGTCCGAAAATTTCATGGGCTTGCTCCCAGCCGTTCTGGAGATATCTGCGAAAAACATGAGGGGGGGGGCGGAATCCGCCCCCCCCCCCCCCTGTTACAAATAGGGTTAAACCATTGTGTTTGTCTGGTCGAGACGCATCAAAACATATATTCGGTGAAATAGTTAGGTTACATAAAAACAAATGACCTGACCTGAGATCAGGTCAAGGTCAACTTTTACATGAAATGATTTGTCTCGACAAGCCAAATACAATGGTGAAAACCTCATTGCTCTACCTTGATTTGGTAAAGAGTCATTGCAGAAAAATCATACTTGACCTGGGGGCAGGGGCGGAAATTTATATCTCTTTGGGAGGACCCGTGCCCCCTCCCCCCACCCAATGCTGAGCTGAGCCCCCCCCCCCCATGGTGCTCCGGGCCCCCTAATGTTTTCCTAAATTTGTGCCCCTCCAAAATTTCAAGGACTACCCGTACAGATTGTTCTGCTTTGCATTTTGCGTGTTTCATCATATCAAGATGTGATTCTATCTTAGGAGTATTCCATTCTTAGAAGTTGACAATTTATGAGCATTGTGATTCCATCTGCGACTACTTTTCAATTATGATAGAATGGGTAAGTTGGTAGCATGGATTCTCTTCTGCTAACAAGTCCGGAGATACAAGGTTCAAGCGTTTAGATTGGCGAACAGCGGAGGGGGAGCATGACGAATTAGCGATCGGAGTGTTGTATTTAAATGGTGGGCAATGGAATTTGTTGTAAATTTATTGTTTGCCTGGATAAGGCTGATAGTTAATGTAGCTTTTTTGGCTCCCTGATATTGCAATATCCCAAATATCCTACATCTATGCTAAAATAATAGTCTGATACGGAGGAACATCGAGGGGATCGAGCCATCAAGGGCATCGGGTCATCGTGGCCAGGGGGCCTTGGGGTCCATGGCTCTTCCATGAGGTTAACCGAGGTCGGCCTGAGGGAGTCCTTGGTTGACCTGACGAGTAGAGCACATGGGACACATTTTCAGCCCCCATCCCGTTCCAGCCCATTCAGCCAGACCCAAGCCCGTTCTAATCCGAATTCATGATTGATAGGTCTCCCATTCACATCCGTTTTAGTATAATTCACTTTTTGTGGTACTAAAATATTATATGGTCTGTCACAAACCCGTTCCAACCCGTTACATTTCCCCAAAAATGCCCCATTCCCACTCATTTCCATCCCCTTCCCATTCCCATATGGGAATCCCATTCCATGAAGGGCTCTACTGACGAGCCCTCGGTCAGCCTGAGCGAGCATCGTTGGGCCTGGTGGGGAGCTCGGTTGGCCTGAGGGGGCACTCCGTTGACTTGAGGGAGTCCTTCGTCCACCTGAGGAGGTTACAGTCGGCAAGGAGCTATTGTTTGGCCTGAGGGTTCCCTGCCGGCCTGAGGGGGCCTCAGTCGGCCTGATCGGCCTGAGAGCCCCTCGGTCGGCTTGAGGGAACCTCGGCCGGCTTGAAGGGGCCCTTGGTTGGCCTGAGGGGGGTCCAGTCGGCTTGACGAGCTCTTCTTCGGGCTGAGGGCCTCTGTCGGCCTGGAGGGGTCCTCGGTCGGCCTGGATGGGAGCTCGGTTGGCCTGAGGGTCCCTCGGTCGACTTTAGGGGCCCTCGATCGGCTTGAGGGAACCTCGGCCAGCTTGAGGGTGCCCCTGGTCGACCTGATGAGCTTTTGTTCGGCCGGAGGGGCTCTTTGTCGGCCTACGGGACCCTTTGTCGGCTTGAGGGGTCCTCAGTCGGCCTGAGTGGCCCTCGGTATGCCTGATAGGACCTCGGTCGGCGTGAGGGGGCCCTGAGTGGGCCAGAGGGACCTTCGGTTGGCCTGAGTTGCTCTCGCTTGGCCTGAGTGGCCCTCGGTATGTCTGAGGGAACCTCAGTCGGCGTGAAGTGGCCCTGAGTGGGCCTGAGGGACCCTCGCTTGGCCTGAGGGCCCTCGGTCAGCTTGAGGGGCCCTCAGTTGGCCTGAGGAACCCTCGGTCGGCCTGAGTGGCTCTCGTTCGGTCTGAGGGGACCTCAGCCAGCTAGAAGGGTCTTGTTCGGTCTGAGGGGTCCCTGATCGTCCTGAGGGGCTCTCATGCGGTCTGAAGGGGCCATCGGGCTGCCTGCGGGGGTCTTCTGACCAGACTGGTTATTGATTTTACACTTATTGAATCGATTGGAATCGTGCAATCAAATTTCCTTGAATCCAAAAATTATTGATTCACCACTAGATCTTTTGATTCATGAATCGTGATTAAACCAATCCCCGCATCAAATCATGGCTGATTGAATCGAAATATTTAACGATTCTTAAAGGGAAATAATGACCTTTTGATTTTGTTAGCAACAATTTCTTAGGTTACCGTTATGGTTTAAAAATTATTTTATTTAAATTTAAGAATTAAATAAAAATTATTCCCAAATTCAAAGTTGTAAGTTTGGAAAAAAATACAAAACAAGTATCTTGTGTACTTCATGAAGGTCGTTGACAAATTCGTCCTTCCCTACCATTGTTTACATCGAGTGCGGCATTTTTGGAGGCTCTGTGACGTTTCCGATCAAACTGAGCGCTGCTCAGACACACGCTAGTAGCGCTAGTAGCGCTTTCGTTCTCCATGGCAACCAAGCGTCAGCCAATCAAAAGCCAGAAAGGGAATACGTCTGGCCTTTCATTGGCTCACGCCTGGTTGCCATGGAGAACGAAAGCGCTACTAGCGTGCGTTCGAGCAGCGCTCTGATCCGTGAAACAATTCGTGAAGCATCCGTGATGCATGACTGACTATCAGTATAAGTCATGAATAACAACAACATGCAAACTATACCAACTCGAATAAAATAAGGGCGGAATGAATTGAACCCCAGGCAAGCTAGTATTCGCAAAGCACTCGGCACTGCGCCACAATAGCAAAAGGTGAGGGAAATGCATATTGGATACAATATTATTACGTCACAAGTTTCTGAAGTGTCAACTACTATGAAATACAGTGATAAAATACCTTTAATAATGAATAACAAGAAAATTCAAACTTAAAAACAATAATTTGAATAAGTCTTTAATTAGCTTTCAACTCAAAATCAGATATATTTTGCAATGCTACACAAGAATGGCACCAGTGACGTCATTAACAAAGCCTGCTACGGGACTTGGGTATACTAATCAGGAACCCCTCGCCACAATGGTTAAGTGCGCCGAGAAGCATGACAATGACTTTGTAAACAAATCGCCGACGCTAAATAGGTCGCCGTCGATGTGCATCGATGAGCTTCCGATTTAATTGCCAGTTCTGTGTTATTGTTTGTTATTTTTTGGGGGATTTTTTTTATTTTTCATGATAATATAAAGCATAGTGTTATATACAGCCACAGACAAATTATACAATACTCCTAATGTTGAAAACAAATGAATCTATTTTAAAAAATTGAGGGTCGCAACCACTAACTATGCCGCCGTTGATGTGCATCGATGAGCTTCCGATTTTATTGCCACTTTTTGCAATCGCTGTTAGTTTTAGAAGATCGCTGGGCATATAATCACAACAAGCAGAACGCACAATATATTTTCCACTCCATCGCGTAACGAAATAATACGGGAAAAGCCCGCAGTTTGATGAGGACCAAAAGTACTTGCAAGCAGCCCCCGTCCACGAATACCTGGAAACTCCCAGGACTACGTCATAATGACGTCATCCAACCTTCCCATGTTCCCGGATGTAAATAATTTCAGACTGATTGATGCTCTAAATTGGCCTGCTTGTTTTACTTGTAATTGCCCACTCATCTTTTGTTGGATCATATCGATCATATCCTCCTACCTCGTCTGAGGAATCTGATTCGCCTTCCGTGCTCATCTTCGCTCAAATCTTAACTTAAAGTGCACTCGCCTCCATTGTGGTCTTCCATGCTGCTATTTCAAACTAAAATTCACAAATTAATGCCAGTTTTTAAATATAAATATCTCAAATATTAATATAAATATTACCAAGCACATAAAGCTCTAATATTCACGCGGTTCAACTTGAATCACTGCTTATGTCACACAAAGAACGCTGATCGGAGAGCAACAACTGTTTGGTAAACAACGTGGTTGCTAGGCAACCACTAACGACTTTCGACTCAGACGATTCAATATAAAATTAAACTGCTTGTCCTGTTTGTGTTAGTCTAAATCCAACGTGCAATACTATATCATCGTGCCTGCAGCGCATTATGACTTATATTAACCAAACTATTAACATTATATAACAGTACAATATTAACATTGAATGAATCGCCGCGCCATAAACGACTTTGTTTATTTGCTACCATATTGCAAAATATTGATGTCAAATGCTGTGACGTCACCCCGGGAGTCGTTTCTCCCTCGTGGGTAAACCTTATTAGTAAAATAACCTTGCTTGCAAGTACCGGTCGTTAAAAGTGTGGAACGCTTATCAACTTTAACTTGAAATATCTTTCGGTAGGAAAGTTTTCATGCAAAATGTGATGAATTTACAATATATTTTGGTCTCGTCTGGCGATTTCAAGTGCTAACTCCATTTTTGTGGAAAAAGGTCATTATTTCCCTTTAACCCGCCAGTTACTGGGGGGGGGGGCTATTTTTTGCCCCCCCTCCGTTATTTTGCAATAACTCCTAAAAAAAAAACCATATCGTCACCAAACTTGGAGTAACTTCTCTCACATCAATTCTACACATGTTGGCAAAATAAAAAATATGAGGCTATGATAGGTCAACCGGGAATGACGTCAGAGTGACGACATGTTCTTCGGTTTTTGTTGCAAAATAATGGTTTGCGGAAAACGCTGTCAAAGGTACGATATTTGAGATAAACTAAATTGTATTAAATAAAATTACTGAAATAGACGGGGCTATCAAACTGCAATCTCGGATTTTTGAGTTTTCTTTTAATTCAAAATTTTGAGAAATCCAAAGACATTTTTTTTTTTACAAAATTTTCAAGAAAAAATCAGAATTATCCAAAAACCGGAATATATGTGATCGAGACGTATGCGGTGAATATCTGTACCAAATTTAAAGTTGATATTTTTAAAATTGACCGACTTATGACCTTTAAATGACAAAAATCGAACACTTCTCACAGCATTACTATGACAAAAAACATTTCCATTTTTGCTTTTTACTTCTATTTATATGGAAAAAACAATGTTCTAAGGTAATTTTTCGCGTTCTAGACGAAAAAATAAATAAACATGTGTTACAACGCCTAATGCCCGTAATCTGCAGTTTAACCTCGTGACCTCGGATGACCTTGACCTGACCCAAGGTCATAAACAGCTTAGAAAGGTACTTAGAAGTGTCAGACACACGAATCATACCGATTATCAACAGCTTATGCGTTTAATATCGCAATTTTGCGCGACAATTCCATCAATAGAGACCTTTTGACACAGTCAAACATTTTGTACTTGACCTGACCTGTGACGTCATCGGTGACCCCGAGGTCAACAATATTATGTTTCCCTCGATAAATTTACCAGAGCTATCGAATGCTGTTTTAATTTTTACATTCGGTCCAGTAGTTCCGGAGATCAGAGGGGGGGGGCAAAAAATACCCCCCCCCAGTAAGTCGCGTTATGAAATATACCCCAGTAACTCGCGGGTTAAGGATTCAAGTGCACTGGTAAATTGTGCAAATACATGCAGTCCCAGTAGCTGCATTAATGTATACTGAAATAGTGTTGCTGTAACAATAATGATCATATATATGTATGTTTCCATTTGTATTGATTTTACATAAATTCACCACATATATTTAAATGTTTAATCAAACGTGAATCGATTAAAATATTTGTTTTGATTCTTTGAATTGGAAAGAATCAATTATAAAAAAATATCCTTGAATCGAATGGTGATTGTATCATTCAGCTTCCAAAATGAATCATGATCGAATCGTTCCAAAACTAAAGTTGAATCAATAACCAGTCTGCCTCTATCGACCTTAAGGGGGCCCTCGGTCGGTTTGGTCGACTTGAGAAGGCCCTTTTTCGGCCTAAGGTGCCTTCGGTCAGTTTGAAGAGGTGCTTTTTCGACCTGAGGTGCCTTCGGTCAGCTTGATGAGACCTTCAGTTGGCCTGAGGGGCCATTAGTCGGCCTGAGTGGCCCTCGGTCGGCCTACAGGGGTCCCTAGTGTGCCTGTGGGGCTCGTCTGTCGGCCTTAGGGGACTCTCGGACGACTTGAGGGGCCCTTGGTTGATGTGAGGGGGCCCTTGGTTGATGTGAGGGGGCCCTTGGTCGGCCTGAAGGAGAACTTAGTCGGTCTGAGGGGGACATCGGTCTGTTCGAGTAGCTCTTGCCAGGCCTGAGCGTCCCCAGGCTGGCCTTAGAGGGCCATTGTCTAGCCTGGAAAGAACCCAGCGGTCTGAGAGGGGCCTCAGTAAGTTTGAGACAGTATTTGCCAGGCCTTGAGCCTTAGGCTCCTAGTCATTCTGCAATGACATTTGTCAGGCCTGAGAGGGCCCTATGCCTGTCTGAGAGGTCTGTTTGCCAATTAGAAAGGACCCTCAATCGTCCCAGGGCGGGTGGGGGGGGGGGGGGGGGCTTTCCGGCCTAAGCGAGCCCTAAGTCTCCAAGAGAGGACCCTCCGCTTCTTTGAGAGGATCATCGGTCAACCAGAGATAACCACCGTCTGTTCTTAGAGGGCCTTACGCTTGTCTAAGAGTGCCATTGTCAGACCTAAGAGGGCCCTGTGCAAGTCTGAGAAAGCTCTCGGTCATTCTGGAGAGCCCTTAATGACGGGCTGAGAGAGCCATTGATCGGTCGGAAGCAGTCTTGCAGACTCTGAGTCGGAATCTGCGTCTATCGGAGTCGGTATTTTTTGCCGGAGTATGAGTCAGTTAAATTTTTCCGACTCTGGCTGGCAAGTGAACATTATGTATGAGGAACGTTTTTTTCGGATGCATTTTCAATTAGCCACCGATGGCGATAATTTAACATTCTACGGCTTCGAAATTGTGTTGCAGTCCTTTAAACAAAAAAGAATGATATGACCAGTCGGTGTTTACCTATCAATTTCAGTTAACTAGTAATTTGTCAATTTTACTGGGCTGAAAGAAGGAAATTGGAAGAAGAAAAAATATTTTGTTTCCTGTATAAAACGGACAAAATGGTTGCATAATTGTAATAATTGTAATAGTTTTATAAAAAGTATATTATATAATAATTATAAACTATATATACATATCTATATAGTATTGGACATTTCGTTTCAACTTGAGCATTCAGCCGTTGTGTCCCCCCAACCGATTTCATAAAGTTGCACCACTGCCTGGGGGTCACCTGAGTTGACCTCGTAGAGGTCAAATAACAGAAACGTGACATGAGGTTTTGTAGTTGGCACAGATATGGTGACAACTGGTCAAATTTAGAAATTTCCTATGGATGTATACGTGTTTTCATTTCTCCCCATTGACTTATAATGGGGAGATTACGAAATCGACCTGACCTTAGGTCACCGGTATGACAAATTCGAGATAAACAAATTGTAGGTACTTATGACATGATAACATCCTGTGAGTTTCAGACTGTTCGGTCAATCACTTTGGCTGTGGCACGACCGCAAACATGTTTGGAGGTGGGGTCACTTGACTGGACCTGGTGACCTGACCTGAGATAACCCGAGGTAAATAAATCGACACCACGTTGGTAATTGATGCCCAAACAGCTGTGCCAATTTTGGTGGCGCTGCGCGCGGCCGTTTTACCGCTATTCATAAAAAAAAACATCAGGGGGAGGGCGGAAATCAGCCCAGTGCGCGTGCAGTGCGTGTGCAAGGAAAACTTCCTTTCACATAAGACCAGATTTAATATGTTTCCGTACAAGCCACAGGCAAAGTAGAGCCCTGGTATCAAAAGACAATGGATGTGGCTTTCGTAGGGTTTGCTTACTTTTTTCCTATCACCGCTAACTCATTGCTCAATCGAGTTTGCATTTTTCTCAATATCACTGAACCTCCCATAGCGTTAACATTGATGAAGGGAGAAAAAACACAACTTCACGCTTTGGTGACGTCACCAAAGCATGAAGCTGTCAATGCCCTTGACTGGGGCCGGTGGCGCCGAGCACCGGGATGGCGTGGGTTAAGCGTATGTTGCCGTGGATGCTCGAGTAACATGTTCTGCTTTTGATGTAGCAAGACTGTTTTATGTATATCACTCCTTCAAACAATCTCATTTGGTTTGAAGCCAGCGGAAGATCAAAGTTCAGAGTGTTTGCATCGAAGCGTCCGAATTTGTGTCTGATACGTGTCGGCTGTGTCGCTTACGTCCATAAAACTACGACATCGATGGATATCTTCGTCCATATGCGGCGGTATCGTTGTTCAGTAATGCGCAGACATCTGAGCCAGGCGCTGCGAAGTTGCTCAATAAATTCAGCAGTTGAGCCCCAAATTTCCCACAAACTACCCGTAACCCTCGTTTCATTCGTGGCGATGCAATTCGAGAAACACGAAAACAAAGCTTTGGGATTCTTTGATGCTAAAATATTCACGGTTCCAGTGCATGTGTGTCAGTCTCTCGAACTCGAATGTTTTATGTCGCATCACTGCATCGCAATGTGACAATATGACACATTCGTTGAGTGATGAGGCAGGAATTCAGTTAATCAGCTTCAAGTGACATATGGAATGGTACTCATATTTAGTTACCGAGCGGGCGCGAAGCGCACGTGAGGTTTCTCGTCAACTTACCAGACAAAGTTACATTTGACCCGGCCCGAACCGGCCCGAATCGGTCATACAGACGTTTTTCGGAAGCTAATAACTTTGCAACCACTGCTCCGATTGAGATCAGGTTTTCACCATTAGATATGACCATCAAATCAATTTTGATTTTGGTATAGTGCGTTCTGATAGAGGTGGTACCACAGCGCGTGGCACTGGGCACACGCAAACGTGGAAATGAACAAAAATAATTCTTGATTAAAAATGGCATTATTAATCTAAGCATTCGTTTTTGAATACGCTGAAGCATGCAGCGTTCAGGACGTACTCCCTTTTGGCGGATTCGAGAATGGAGATCATGATCAATGTAATAAAACTTAATTTTTATTTTGGCATGCATGGAGGCCTGGCAATTTTTATGGAGGACTAAAAGGACTAAAAGGACTATGTGTTACTACCACGTTTGCTCCCGTACCGTTTCATATTTCAAACCTGTTTTAGCTTTACTAGAGCGCGCCCGCTCGGTCATCGCCCAAAAAGGCGTTTAACTGGTGGTATTTAATGGCATATTTAATAGCTGCGAATGGTACAAATATATAACCCATTGCACATCACGCCAGCCTATGAGTGGAACGCATACAATCAATCCTAAATCAGAGCGTGGCCAGTTCGTCTTCTTAATTGCACATTTTGCGACTGGATGGGAGTTCAAATTCTAGTGAATTTGCCAAAATCTGTCAGTAACTTGCCCTGATAAATGCAGTACAATAACAGATTTGCTAATGTTATAATAATGTAATTTATCATGTTAAAAATTATTGGCTGCGGTAATGATTGGTTGCTGCGGAAAAATGGTAACTGCGCAGCGTATGTTCCTTCTAATTTGTAATATTAGTCGCCCCATGTTCCCGAAAGGTGAAAATGAATCAAAACCAGGGGCGCAGCCGGGGGGGGGGGGGAAGGGGGCAATCCATTTTGCATTACCTAAATGGCTTTCAAAAAGTCACAGAGGAGCCCTCAAACCAGGCAAGTGACCCTTGGTAGTGCATGTCAACCCCCCCCTTACGGGTCACAGGGGGCCCCGCCGATATTGGCCCAGATACCATTTGCATTACCTAAATGGCATTCAAAAAGTCACAGAGGAGCCCTCAAACCAGACAAGTTACTCTTGGTGGTGCATGTCAAGGGCCCTCAGAGACACTGAAGGGCTTTTGAAGCCAGCCCAGGGCGCCTCTTGGGCATGTCTAGGGGCCCATTGAGCCCACCATGGGCCCACAAACTGTCCAGGGGCCTCTCGAGCATATCCAGGGGCCCATTGAGCCCACTTAACTCTATTTGTAACAGGGGGCCGGATTCCGCCCCCCCCCCCCTCATGTTTTTTTGTTGTTGCAGATATCTCCAGAACGGCTGAGAGAAGATCCATAAAATTTTAGGACATTTCCCAAAATCAATGTTCACATATGGAGTCAAAATTGTAAGTTATTAACCTGAACAGAAGCGGATACAGGGCACGTTTTTGGGAGGGTTCTGCGGCGACATTTGGCGATAATACGGAAATGCGATCTTCACGGTTTCTTCCTAACTGTCTGAAGTATAAAAAGTTACATCGGTTTACGGTGAATAAAACAAGTGAAATTAGTTGATGTTAATGAAATATCATAACAATTTCATGGCAGAGTCGGTTTCAGGGGCTTGACAAGGGGAGGTTACTAGGAAGTATTTAATGCTTGGCGGGAAGCCAATAAAGCAATTAAAGGGGCATTTATAGCTATCAAGATGTAACAGATAGATTCTCCTTCCATTAGTTGCATAATGTATTACACATGGAGTTGCATGTTCAGGCACATGAAAAGGGGGATGACTGGCATGTTGATGACGATATTCTAGCGATTACGGCGCAATAGACGGCTATTTTGTAATTATATATGCACATATGAGGACAGGAGAAGTAGTGACGTCATTTTTTTGGCAGAGGCGCGCTCAGGAATGGAAGAAAGGGGGTCATATTATTGCAAGGAAACTAAGATGCATGGGCCTACAATGCCATAACATATTGCAGTTTTCGGATGAAACATGCACCACAGAGTACTCTACGAACGAATATAAGATAATAGGCGTGTCCGGGAAGGGTAAAAAGGGGGGGGGGGGGTAAGCAATGTGAATTGAAGTTGTAAGTGAAATAGTCACTGTTGACTAGTTAGCATCATAATAGAGGATAATATACCTATCAAAAGGTCTTGCACCTCCCCAGTTTGGATCCTGGATACGCCTATGATGAAGTACAACATGCAAATAGGAACTATCTACGATTAGTAACTTATGTATAGTGCTGGGTAGCAAATTGCTTGCGGTTAATATTTTGCCCTATTTGACCTCCTTTTTCACTAATCTGGTACTGCCTATGGCAAAAAAGAAAGATTTATAACTGTTTTGTCTAATATCACAATAACACACCATTTCATTTATTAAAAAAAAAAACATAAAACATGTTTTATTACGCTTTTACTTCACCCCCATATTGAGTGAACTGCACACGCCTATGGTTTTTGAATTTTAAAAAGCCACCACCATATATCAATCTCCAATTCAATCTCTATCGATCCCCATTAGTTGCGTTAAAATCGGTTAATAAACATGACAGCTGTGTTGGATCACAAATACCTCTAAAAAATACAAATACAAATTCCGGGGGGAGGAATAGTTTTCCCAGAGGCCCATCGAGTTTGTTCAGGGGCGTCTCGAACCTGCCCAGGGGCCATTAGAGCCTGCCCAGAGGCCTCTCGAGCTTGCCCAGGGGCCCATTGAGTCTGTTCAGGGGCCTCTCGAACCTGCCCAGGGGCCTCTCGAGCTTGCTTGCCCAGGGGCCCATTGAGTCTGTTCAATGGCCCCTTGAACCTGTCTAGGGGTCATTAGAGTCTGTTAAGGGGCCTCGCAAGCTTTCCCAATGGTCCATTGATCCTGTGCAGGGGCCTCTCGAACCTGCCCAGGGGCTATTCGAGTCTGCTCAGGGGCCTCTTGGCTTGTCAAGAGCCACTTAGTCTGTGCAGGGCCCTCTCGAGCTTATCCAGAGGGCCATTGAGTCTGTAAACACGAACAGGGCTCTCGAGCCTGCCCAGGGGTTGCTAGCCGTCGCCTGGAGCGACTGCTATAGCTGGAGCGCCTGCTAACCGTGGTCGGCGCGGTCATAATGAGCGGTAATGTGCTGTACTCTGACCCACCTGGTGCAATGTTTTCTTGGGATTAAAAATGGTCATTTCATAAGTCTGATGTGTTTTTGAATTCGGGCGGGGGTGATGGTGGTACAAAACAATTTAACAATTTTCCTTTCAGGAGAGTGTGTGCTGCAATATTTGTCAGCCAGGGGCGTCGCCGACGGGAGGGTCGGGGGAGAGGTCTGGGAAAACTCCCCCACTTTTAGAAGGCGTGGGAGGGTCGCCGTCGCCCCCCCCCCCTCTCCCTCCCCCACACACTTTTTGCTGGACAAATTAACAATCTAACTTAAAAATTGCCTTTGCAGTGCAGTAAAAATCCAGATATCAAAAACTGGTAGTGTCAAAAGCTGGAAAATAT
Organism: Chirona hameri; assembly: GCA_036785665.1. Lineage (NCBI taxonomy): Eukaryota > Metazoa > Arthropoda > Thecostraca > Balanomorpha > Balanidae > Chirona > Chirona hameri. The sequence continues at coordinate 27,876 of JAXIVJ010012306.1, read as the reverse complement.
CGCGCCGCTTCGTGGCATGACACAAGTTTCGCAATTGCTTATGCAAATTTGGAAAATGCTAAAATAATTTAATTAACCCGCGCGGTGCTGGGGGTAAATTTTACCCCCCCCCCCCCCCTCCCGGATTTTCTCCATAACTTGACAACTATGACAGTTATCAAAGTGAAACTTACGGTAGCTTATGGTGCATCAATTCTACGTCTTCTGCCATTTTTTTAAAATTCGTGAAAATTTGTGGCAGATAATGACGTTTTAGTGACGTCATGCCATGTCATTTTTGGTGAAAAAACGTTAAATGTTTGGCAAATCGTAGAAAATAGCGTGTTGCTGAAAATTGCAAATAAAAGGCGTCAAAAGAAGGGAAATAACATTGTCTTTGACATGGCTATCTCAGATTTTCAAAATTTTGGATTTTTGACCCCAAAAAATGCAAAAAACTGATTTTTTGGGAAGAATTTCCACAAAAGTTTTTGTTTGAAGATTTTCAAAAAAAACGGAAGATATATTAGAGAACCGAGTATGAACGATGTTCAAACCAAATTTCAAAGCAATTTATTTATTTTTGACTGACTTATGGTTCTCTAAGAACAAGTAACTCATGACGTCATTTTTTTAAATTGCGTTTTTTTGGCTTTTACTGACCAGATACAGACAAATAAATGCCACCACTGTATTTTGAAGACAAAACTAGTCTAGAAACATGCAATGTTTATTTAGATTAATCAATTTCAAATTTTGACCTTATTGTGACCTGACCTTGACCTGAGGACGATTATATGGTGTCAGGCTGTGAAAATGGTTGCTTCTATCGAATTATACGTGTAAAATAACCCATACAACATATGTCGCATGGCTTTCGTAGACCTGTGACCTTGTGTGACCTGACCTTGACCTTGACCTTTGCTTACAATTTCACTTTTACTTATGCGGGAAATGAATTATACACTCTGGAGCACTTTGTGAGATAATAGTTGCAATATAAGGCTTTGGATGGAAAGTATAGCCCCAAAAACTCAAATACTTACATTTTACATTTGACCTGACCGTGACCTGACATGTGACCTCATTTTAAGAATTTCGAGTATGCATTCGATTCTTCTCGTTGGGAGCTTGCGATCGCCGCATTGCGCGTCTCGCTGCAGTTATTGGTTCGGAAGATACGAGGGGGGGGGGTAAAATTTACCCCCCCCCCAGCGCCGCGCGTTCGGCTGGAGACCCCAGCGCCGCGCGGGTTAAGTGTCTGGCAGAGGCTCTCCTTTGCGGTATTTGCTGGCCCCAGGGCCCATTCAATTAATCAAATTTTCACTTTTAAGTTTCAAGCAGGCTACATGTTTAGCTAGTTTGCCGAGTTCCGAAAAAGGCAACGCGCACGCAAAGACGAGGAGATCGGCACCCGCAAGCTGCCCCAGCGGTGCACAATTTGCTGGACCGAAGAGCTAATAGTGGAAACAGGCCAGGACCTTCTCCCCAAACCATTTCACCTCACGGTCTGGTTCCAATATTAACATTTCGTTTTCCAGGACCTAAGAGTAACACTTTCACGCCGCTTCGCGGCGTCACATCAGTAGCAATCGTCATAACGAAGCCATAGTCATCGTCAATGGTTCGTCGTTACGGTGAATTGAGTGAATAGTATGTTTAACTTCTTATTCTCTACAAGGCCCACCGCCTATATGTTTCTGGGTTTTATCAGGCAAACCCGTAAAATTTCGCGCCGCTTCGCGGCGCTAACTAACAGGTACATACGTACCTACTATAGCATGAAAAGCCATACAAAATGCTGCGGCTTAATTCACGAATCAAAATGGGGTACATTTTTTCGTCATTTAAGCCGCCGCCACACTCAAAAGCCGACTCCCACCTGTTGTCAGCTAAGATAGGTTTTCTCTCCTGTACGTAACAATAAAAATTAGTAATGCGCTCAGTACAATTCATACTGGTCCTGGTCCAATCCAGCTCATCAAAAGAAGACGGGAAAAAATGTTAAAAAGGGGGCCTCACAAAATAAAGGGGCCGAAATCCGTAGAGTTTGTCTTATCCAAAGGTATTTTTGGGGTGGGGGGACCCTACCAGGGGCTTGCCCCCCCCCCCTTTCTGAAGGTCTGGCTGCGCCCCTGAGCAAAACATTCGTGTGGTAAAAGTCAAGCTTAGTAAAGTATGGGAACATCCCTGGCGGAATTTGTGTCGGTCTACCGACACAGCTAAATGCACATAGCAAAATGAAGAAAATAATAGCATACATGGGCAAATGTACATTTTTTTTATTAAAGGGAACTGGCGATCACATACATGCACTTCCAGAAATGAAGAGGCCAATAACGTCAACTTAACAATCATTTCGGCCCAATACAAATGTAAACGTTTCCAGTATTAGGATTAAAGAAGCGCTAAAGAGCTTTACATAGAAACAATTTGTGTTCAAATCATACTTTTTCGCGAGTAACAGGCAGCCGTACTCCGCCGTAAACGGCGCATACCTTTCGTCGACAGATATGCAGTTGTTTTACAAACCGATCAGATGAAAAGAACATGACTAGAAAAATATCGCCGGAAAACAACCAGAGACACGAACAAGGTATGTGATCGCTACTGACAGCGCATGTGGTTCCGTTCACTGTCACACGGCATGACAGCACAGCACAGCACACAATCCCCAGTCTCACAGCAGGAGTCAGACAACACAACTACACAAACACCGACACAGGCCGACACGGTATCAGTGGCGGATTTCCCTCCCGGGTCACACCGACCCCAGCTACAAAAATATGTGACGGCGCGAGGCGGGTTCCCGCCGGGTGTCGGCGGGCCGGCGCTCCGTCCCGCGCTTTGTGGAGCTGTGACGCTTGTCTCTCAGTTTGGAACGTTTATCCAGTAGGCATTCGATGCGTCTGGTCGGCTACGGAGACTGCCACGATCGACGCACACCGCCGACTGCCGTGCCGCCGGTTCTGATGTCAGTACCGGCTGTCGCGTCACTGCGATGTGCGTCACGTCACACCGCGCGCTGTGAACACCGCCGGGTCAGAGTGACGACTGGCCCTAGTCACGGCATCATTATCACGTCTTGGAGAGTCCCGTTGGTGCCGGAATGAGCGTTTCCGCCTCAGTTGGTGTGAAGCGATCAGACACCGGAATATCTCAGCAGGTTGAGCTCAGCGCTCTGAGTCTCTATGAAGCCGGAGGAGAGATCTGAAGCCGGAGCAGCTGGCCGGAGAGATCTGAGACTTCCACATCTCACCTGAAAAGACACAAACATGTTGTGTATGCATCCCCGTCATGCTCGTTACTTATTTTGACAGCTAGTATTAATAAAATGCACTCCTATTTTGACTTAACATTAAACAAACTATGAAGTCAACGAAAATAATACATCTGATGATGATGGGTGGTCAAAACCCATCAAAATATTCTTGAAATTGATTATCTAATTATTAATTTCGACATTTTCCTAGCCGCTGTATGCATTAAAGCAATTATACAAAAACAGATTAGCGCTCTAGTCTGAGAAAACTTACTTGCTCCTCAAAATATCACTGGGAGAATGATGAATGCCAGAACAGTAAGCGCTCCGAGAAAGGGGTGCAGCTTCCGAGCGCCGTGCCCGCCTGCCCGTGCTATCCGTGATTCCAGGGCTGAAAGATACGCAATAAATGTTGAAAATACATAGTTTCAGTATTTTTTTTTTTAAAGTTTCACTAAAGAAGCGTGTACAACATCTTTTCTGCATGGTATTGTGTCTTGTGAAGTTATGAAGCACTGATAATAATGCTGTTGAAAACCACCCGATTGACACAAATTTGTATAACAATTAAAAACACCCGGCGTGAAAAGTAAGAAGTTCCGGTTAAATAAGACCCGCGAGTATATCTTTTAACCCTCGCCAGTGCATGGGGGGTTGATGCCACCCCCTCGGGTTTTCGGAAATAACTCGCGTAAATATCAACCGATTGCGATGAAACTTTCAGTAACCTACTGTTGAACAATTTGACACATATTCTGATTCTTTTTTAAGTTGTAGCTCACATGATTCGTGACCTTGGACCTGCTTCTCAAGGTCATGTCAGGCGCAACTGGCGTCCGTAGAATTGATCTTTGTAACTTGTGCAGTTTCATAGTGTTTGTTGTTCAGGAGCATATGCACAAGTGTTTCCAGGTGAAAGTTGTGGTTTCCCTTGAGATTGTGAGCTCGATTGACCTTTGCAGAGGTCAACCGAGGTCACTGACCTCCGATGACCTGATATTACTTTTTTGGATTCTGGCAGTTTCTAAGACATTTTGTGACGCTGATTTGAAATATGGGATCGATTTTACATAATTATATGTTCCACTGGGGTCATGCGCTCCAACAGGCCAACCAACGTCACTGACCTCAAATGACTTGACATGACCTGACATGACCTTTTTGGAATTTGGCAGTTTCTAGGACATTTTATGACGCTGATTTCAAATTTGGCACCCATTTAGCAAAATTTAACGCTCATTCGCGATTCTAGGTCGATTAAATTCAATGTATACGCATTTACAATTTGGTTCAACTTTGGGTCATTGATATGACCTCAGAGGTAACCTAATGACCTAGGACCTTAAAATCGGGTATCAATGGCTTCCTCTCGTGACATATAACACGCACGTTTTTGACTCGAAGCTCTAGCGCAATTAGAAACGAAACGCTAGGGGGTTTGTAACCCCCCCCCCCCCCCCCCCCCTGCACGGTCATGCACTGATCGGACGATGCACGGGCGAGGGTTAAAGAAGGTGTACATGCACCTTGCAGCTTGCTGTGTCAGGCATAATCTTATATGGAAGTAAAAGCAAAGTCATGAAGGAATACTGTGAGCGTAATGTACTCAACTTTCTGATCTGCACAAATTAAACATATCGCTTCTTCTCTTGAATGGTATAATAATCCGTGAAGATAGAGCCCTCCATAGATTTGATATCAATTATCTCCTGACAGGAGCAGGGGCAAGACTGACCTTCTCCCTTGGAGAGTGTGGAGAAGTGGAACGTGTCAGAGACAGCATTCCATCCGTGTCTGTTGCTGGCCTGGATGTAGAGGTCGTATGTGGTGGCCGGCCGCAGGTTACGCAGTGTGATCTTCTGGTGGTGGAGGATGTCGTTGACGGGCTCTGTGCCCGTGGTCGGCACAATCACCTCCTTCCACGGAGACGGCAGCTCGGTCGACGAGTTCAGCTGTAACGTGTGGAATGGTTCGGTCAGTGAAAAGGGTCAGTGCGGGGGTTCGCTAATGCGAACCTAGCGATACCGAAATATTATATGTAAAATGTATGCAAATGTCATGACTGGATATTGTTTGTATTTATTTATTTATTTCACTTCGTGAGGCATATCCACTGCATGCAACGGCTATTGCATGACTCGAGTCGAAACACGCTAAAATAATTGGGCTTGGCACAGAGCACACAGCACACATTGCAACACAATCTCTCATAAACGAGTGCAGTGAGTCATAAGACTAGGTCTCACGCTCACGCTCCATCAGGTACTCTTTTAGCTCGCGTTTAAATCTAGCGTAATTCAAACAACGCAGCTCATACGGCAGCTCGTCAGGGCCTATCTTAAGGGAAAATCACTGGGGGGAGGGGGGCTAAGATCCAGATAAGATAAGATCTAAACATAGCATACAAAGGCAAAAATACGTAAACATGACTCTAATGAAAAATGCTAGTTAAACCGCCATTGGCTGGGGAGGGGGCGTTTTTCGGCCCCTGACGAATTTTCGCAATATCTCACAAACCAATGGCGCTATCGATGTAAAACTTCGGGTACCATCTCCTACATCAATTGTACGTCTTATGTGCACACATTAAGCAATTTCGTCGACAAAATCGAGACAGCAAATTTGGTGACGTCACTACACACGAGTTCGACGAAAAAATCAGTCAAACTAACAGACCGTACAAATGCCATATTATGAGCAAAATGCGATACAAAAACGTCAAAAGATAGCGGATGGCAAGAGCTACACAATGTCTTCCTCGGAATTATGAACATTCTGGTTTTTGACCCCAAAAATGAAAACAAAAACAATAAAACAAAATACCCTCAAAATCCAAATTTTCAAACATTAAAAAACGGAATATATGTTGGAGAATACCCAAATGTGCAAAATACCCAAACCAAATTTAAAAGCAATATCTTTATTTTTGACTGACGTATGGCTCCCGAAGTATGAATAATTAATGACGTCTTATTTTGACATTGCTTTTTTTTTGTTAGTCACCAGATACAGACAAATAAATGCCAGCACAGTATTTTTGAGACACAATTGGTCTAGAAACATGCCTTGTTTAATTATATTTATGAATTCCAAATTTTGACCTTATGTGACCTGACCTTGACCTAAGCTTGACATTAACCTTACTTAAATGAGGTCAGATGGTAAAATGACTATCACTATCGAATTATACACGTAACATAACTCATAAAACATATGTTGCATGACTTTAGCATATATTTTGCGCATAGTGACCTTTTGTGACCTGACCTTGACCTTGATCTTTACCAACAATCTCACTTTAGCTCATCCGGGATGTGTATGATACCTTTGAGAGCACTCTGGGTGATCATGGTCTCAATCGAAGGCTTTGGATAGAAAGTATGGTCCATACACTCAAATACCTTGATTTTTACCTTTGACCTGACCGTGACCTGACATGTGACCTCAATTTGAAACCTTAGAGTATGCTTTATATTTTTCTCATTGAGAGCTTTCGAATGCCGCATTGTGCGTATCGCTGCGATCATTGGTACGGAAGATAACCAGGAGGAGTGGCGAAAAATGCCCCCCCCCCCGCCCCCCCCCCCCCCATCCCAGCCAATGGAAGGTGTCTGTCTGGAAACCCCAGTCAATACCGAGTTAACCATTTTTGTTTTGCCTAACAACTCACTCCATACCATAGGTGTAAACATTGTATTTTGTATTGCTACAACGTACTTCTTTCTGTACTTGCACTTTTTTCATAACTAAGTCCAATTGCAATGTCCAAGGTCATGTTGTGTTTACCGCAATACTGTTATGTCATGATTTGATTGAATAGGAACTACGGCTTCAATAATCAACGGTGGATCCAGTGAGCCAGTGGAGCCAGAGCCCCCAAAAAGACTGGAAGGGTCCGAAAATTGACCTTTCCTAATTACAAAAACAATTATTTTCACAAACCCACGTTTATACTTCCAAAATGACACGAAATAAAATGTTAAAGGGACCTACCCTTTGTCCCACCTTTTTGAAAGTTGTCGAATCACACTTAATTGTATGTCTTCATGTCAGGCGAGGTCAGCTGAACATGTTCGTGGACATATTCTTCTCGGAAAAAGTTGCTTATCTCGGAAGAGATTCAACTTTTACTTTTAAGCAGCAAGTTGGGTAGGTGAAGTCATATGATTATTCTTTTTAATAACAGAGAAATCCCTTGTGCTGCCAAATGTATAGCACATTTTTTTGTCGACATCTATTGCACAGAAAAAGCGAACCACCCGGTGTCTAGATTGGCTTAGATTGCAAACCACCCGGGGATCGAGAAATGAAAGACGAAAATATTCCAAGGCGACCTTAAACCTCGCCCTACGGGAGCTTTTTTCACCTTCGCCCAACGGGGGGGGGGGGCCTGACAGTCACCCCCCTGTTAACTTCCAAACCAAGCAACTTAGAGCAATGCGGTAAGAACCAGCATGTTCCCTGTCATGAGTGGAATCTAACAGGGGGCGTTTTTTAGGTTTCAGGTCAACGCGTGACCTTCCAGGTCAAGTGAATTACCTCGGATTTACCACGTCCAGAACAGCGATTTTCCTCTTCAGAAAACCTCAAAATTAGAAATTGATAAATGTTAATAAAAAGGCACGTCCCTAGACCATTTTTGGCTAAAAAAATACAAAAAAGAAGAGTAATTATTTGTTCGTATCTTGTCCAAAAATGTCAAAAAAGTCATTAAAAAAATGACGTCATTAGTTCCTTACACTTAGGAAGCCATCACTCAGTCAAAAATGAAGATATTGCTTTGAAATTTGGTATGAGTATTTTCCATACTCAGCTTTCTCACAAATATTCCTGTTTTTAATATCTTCGAAAATTTTGATTTTGTGGAGATTTAAAAAAGAAACAGTATTTTTTTTAACTTTAGGAGTTAAATACCCAAAATTTGGAAAATCCGAGATTGCCATTGTAAAGAAAATGCCATTTTGTAACTTTGGTAAATTGAGTTTGCAATTTGCTTTAAAACTCTGTTTTCTACGATTTTTCAAATATTTCTCATTTTTTTACCAACATGACGTCATCAAAACATTATTATCTCCCAAACTACTCAACTAATTTCAAATACATTTGTACAGCCTACGGATAATATTTGTAAACTCTGCTACCAAAATCGCCAGCAAGATGCACCCCATGTGTCAAAAGTTATTCAAGAAAAACCTCAGGGGGGCTTGGCAGGCCCCCTTGAGGTTTTTCACCTTGGTTTCACCTTGGTATCTTGCTTGGTTTGGAAGTTAACAGGGGGTATTTTTAGGACCCCTCGTAGGTCGAAGGTGAAAAAGCTCCCGTAGGGCGAGGGTTAACCCTTTTTTCACCTTCGACCTACGGGGGTCCTAAAAAGACCCCCCTGTTAACTTCCAAACCAAGCAAGATAGAGCAAGGCAGTAAGAACCAACATGTTGCCTGTCATGTTTGGAATCTAAAGGTATGCAATTTTCAGGTTTCGGGTCAACGATTGTCCTTCCAGGTCAAGTCAATGACCTCGATCGACCACGTCCAGAACAGCGATTTTGCTCTGTCAGAAAACTTCAAAATGAGAAATTGGTAAATGTAAATAAAAAGGCATGTTCCTAGACTATTTTTGTCACAGAAATACAGAATAGGTAATTATTTATTCGTATCTGTTGAAAAAAGTTCAAAAAGTTATTTAAATAAATGACGTCATGAATTTCTTACACTTAGGGAGCCAGCCCTCAGTCAAACATGGAAATATTTCTTTGAAATTTGGTTTGAGTATTATCCATACTCAGTTCTCTCACATATATTCCGTTTTATTTAACATCTTTGCAAATTTTGATTTTGTGGTGATTTAAAAAAAAACTGTTTTGGTTAGTTTTGGGGATCAAACACCCACAATTTTGCAAATCTGAGATTGCCATTTTAAAGAAAATGACATTGTATATCTTTGCCTAATTGCGTTTGCAATTTGCTTCAAAACTCTGTTTTCTACGATTTTTCAAACACTTCTCGTTTTTCCACCAACATGACGTCATCAAAACATCCTTATTTCCCAAATTTCTCAACCAACATCAAAGAAACTTTTACAGCATACGTACAATTGTTGTATACTTAGCTACTGGAAATTTCAGCAAGATGGAATGTCTAAAAGTATGTCTAAAAAGTATGTCTGTCAGTATGTCTAAAAAGTTATGCAAGAAAAACTTCAGGGGGGGTCGTTTTAGGACCCCCGTAGGGCGAGGGTTAAAACAAGTCGACTATCATTGCCAGTTGGGTAAAGAGAGACGACGCTGTCGGTTTAGAGGCACTATTCAAATACACATGGGCCTTATTTTTTACAGATGTTAAAATCAAGCTGGAATATCTTTTGTATTATTGTGGTTGTTCTAACTGCTACCATACTTAATTTGTAATGCCAAGCCATCAAAATGGCTATCTCAACTCAAATATAATGTTAAGGTGGGATAGTCCCTTTAAGTATTGCTCAACTTACCCCATTATTGATGTAATTTGATCCAACTCGTGCGGCAGGTTGATCACGTTGGGCATGCAGAGCATGCAAATACCGTAGGTTGATTACCCCAATTTCTTAGGTGTAGGTACATCCATACATTGGCATCGCCAGAATTTTTAGGTTAGGAGGGGGGGGGGGATCTGTGTGGCAGACGTTAACACGCGCAACAACAGGGGGCGGATATCATCTCCCCCCACCTTAGGTTTTCGGAAATAGTGTAAAACGACGGAGTTTCACACCGCAATTTTGGCAGAACAGTTTGCCTATCAGTTGCCCAAATCCTGTTATGTTTTACCTCGGGTCTCCTCAGGTCAGGTCACTAGGTCAAGTCTAGTGATCCCACCTAAAAATATAAGGTCGTGCCGCAGCCAGATTGTGTAGCCGATCAGTTGGAAACTTACAGGATTTAATCAGGTCATAAATACCAACAATTCTTGTTTTCTGACATTACAAATTTCGACAGAATGCTTAAGCAAAAAATATCACTATTTACAATGGGGTGGGGGACAGATAGTGGGTTTTACGCATAGCAAATTCAGCATATTTTTCCCGATTTTTCAATATACTTCTCACACACATCTTAGACCGCCTTCTGTCCTAAACTTCCTCTTAACTTCTCATATTTAACAAGAACAAACTTTCTTGATTTTGTTTGTGACGTCACGACACTCGTGATTTGTGGCGGCACTTTTAATTTTCACTATGGCTGTGACGTCACAACTACAAGGACATGTGCTTAATTGTTTTAGTTTTTTAATAACTTTTTAGTTAATTTTGCTTCTTTTTTTTTAGAAAAACCAAGATTTACATTATGCAAAATTATCCTTGTTTTTATGAACCCAAAAAATCGGTACCTTACAAAATTGTCCCCTATCCCATTATTGCACAACGCTGCAATTAATTTATTTTGGTGCGTAGTGTGCGGACTCGTCAAGGTCATTGGCTGGAAGAAAACAGAACTGTGAACGATGACATTGGGCGACTGGGCACGAATTTCGAAAAACGGACTTCATAGTATTAATGAGATGCCATAGCTCTTTAACCCTATTAGTGACAGGCTCCTGGCTACCCCTATTAGTGGCAGGGGAGGCGGATTCCGCCACCCGGAGATCTCGAGATCTACCCGTCCGATTTTCACAAATCAACCGGCATTTGATTCCCCGCAACACGATCTACATTTAATAAATACAAACTCCGATTTTTTTTTTATAGGGGGGCAACAGGGGGGCAAAAACTACAAATATTAGAGCTATTTGTGATCCAACACAGCAGTCATGTTTATCAACCGATGTCAACGCAACTAATGGGGATCGATAAAGATTTAATTGGGGGTCGATATGTTATGGTGACTTTTGCCAATTCAAAAATCATATGCGTGTTCAGGTCTCACTACATTTGGTGGTAAAATAAATGCCTTATAAAACCGTCTTTTTTCGATAAATGAAAAGGTGCGCTATTGTGACATTGGACACAACATTTATAAAGCATACTTGCATCCATAGGCGGTGCCAGGTTAGCGAAAAATGGAGGCAAAATATATAACAAAAGTAACTTCCTGTAAACCTCCCCTTTTCAAGTCCCTGAACCCTATTAGTGGCAGGGGGTGGGGGCAGATTCTACCCACCCCTCAGGTTTTTCGCAGATATCTCCCGAACGGCTAAGAGCAGACCCATTCAATTTTAAGACTTTTCCTAGAATTGAATTCCGCATATGGAGTCAAAATGTTGAGTTCCTAACCTGAACAGAAGCGGTTCCAGGGCCCAGTTTTGGGAGGATTTTTTCCTGTGACATTTCGTGATAATACGGAGAAGCGATCTTCACGGCTTCTTCCTAACTGTCTGAAGTATAAAGGAGTTACATAGGTTTACGGTGATTGAAAAAGTGCAAATTAGTTGATTTTAGTGAACTATAATAAATATTGCACGGCAGAGGCGGTTTCAGGGACTTGAAAAGGGGAGGTTTACAGGAAGTTATTTTCATATATTTTGCCTCCCTTTTTCGCTAACCTGGTACCGCCTATGGATGAAAATATGCTTTATAACTGTTGCGTCCGATGTCACAATAGCGCACCATTTCATTTATCGAAAACAAAGTAGAAAAAGATGGTTTTATAAGGCATTTATTTTACCCCAAAATTTAGTGACCTGAAAACGGCTATGATTTTTTAACCTTCAAAAGTCACTATCATATATCAATCCCCAATTCAATATGTATCGATCCCCATTAGTTGCGTTGAAATCGGTTGATAAACATGACAGCTGTGTTGGATCACAAATATCTCTAAAATTTGTCGTTTTTGTCCCCCTGATGCCCCCTATCAAAAATGTCGGATTTTTTTTTTGGGGTAAATGTAGATCGTGTTGAGGGGAATCAGACACCGTTTGATTTGTGAAAATAGGACGGGTATATCTCGAGATCTCCGGGGGGAGGAATCCGCCCCCCCCCCTCCCTGCCACTAATAGGGGTAGCAAGGAGCCTGCCACTAATAGGGTGAAACCGCCTCTGCCGTGCAATATGTATTCTAGTTCACTAAAATCAACTAATTTGCACTTGTTTCAATCACCGTACACCTATGCAACTCCTTTTTACATCAGGCAGTTAGGAAGAAGCCGTGAAGATCGCATTTCCGTATTATCGCCAAATGTCACAGAAAAAAAAAATCCTCCAAAAACTGGGCCCCGGAATCGCCTTTGTTAAGGTTAGGAATTCAACATTTTGATTCCATATGCGGAATTCAATTCTAGGAAAAGTCTAAAAATTGCATGGGTCTACTTTTAGCCGTTCAGGAGATATCTTCGAAAAACCTGAGAGATGGGCAGAATCTCCCCCCTGCCACTAATAGAGTTAACATATCACACTTGCATTAAAGAGACAGTGTCCCTTTAAGTTATTGGCAACCACAATATTAACGGATACCTATTCACTATAAATATAATAAAATAATCCACGATAGAGAACCTAGTATACCTACTGAAGTGAAACATGTAAACCGTTCTTTTCCATATGTCGAATTATCATCGAACAGGCAATTTTTGCAAACGTGGGCATTCATGGTCCAATGATCTTGCGACCTGCTTAGAAAACCGGAATAATGTATGTGATCGCTTCAAAGAGCTTGAACAAAACCTCATTGAATAGTGCCATCAATGCATTTAATCGTATCACTTTACGGGCGATCAGACTAAAAGGAATATTCGTTCCATTATCTGATTAAATTGTTGATGCAGTTAAAGAAGCAGGAAGCTCTTAAGATTGCTGGCTTTGATGGCTAGCAGCACGTAACAGAAACTGGATCAGCTCTTCTATATTGGAAATCACTGACATAATGCTTAACTCTTAAGTGTTTTTTTTACGTACTACCTAATCTATTTTATAGTTCGTGTTAATCGTCCAAAGTCAAATGTGACCTTTACCTACATACCTACATCGTTTTCTGTCTGATATATGTTCAGTCGTTATCAATCAAGAAATAAGCATACCACAGAAGCCTTAACCCTATTAGTGTCGGGGAGGGGGGGGGGCTAACACGACCCCCTTAAGGTTTTCCGCAGCTGTTCCCAAACGAGTAAAGATACGCCCATCAAACTATCTTATTTTCCCTAAATATTTCCCTATTTTCCCTATTTTCCCCATTGGGCATATTTTTAAGAAAAAATCTAAATTTTCTGCTCACCAGGGGCGGCTCCAGGCGTAGTTTTTGGGGGGCATGTTTGGGTTTTAAGCGTGACTTGGCTTTCGAAGGACATTAGTTCCCATTATAAAACCGTTGTAAACACGAGCCTACGATTTCCACACCTTTCCTTACTGCCATTGTTAGACATGGTAAACATAACACAAATTGGATTGGGCATGGGTGCCTTCAGAGGCGTATTTTGGGAGGCATTTTGGGTCACTGGTATTTCATCGAAATCTGAAAGATAGGAATTTTGAGCTCTGTGAACCTTCTTAGCTGTTATTTGCATACCTTGTGTGATTTTGTAATATTTTGGGGTTTCCCACAGGCGACTCCAGGAACAGGTTTTTTTTTTGGGGGGGGGGGGGCAAGTGTACCCACATTGTGTTTAGTAACCCAAAACGTTATTTAGCGGTGGACTATCTCTTGTAATGTCATCTGCATGGATCATAATTGTATTTTGTGGCATAGGCGGTTCCAGGGGTGGGACGCAAGTGCATGGTCCAATGTTATGGGAGGCTCCAGGGATGAAATTAGGCGGAGTTGTGGAACCATGATGTGTAACTACATAGCAAAAGATATCAACTTGAAACTTGGTGACCTGTTTTAGCAATGCCTTGCACACGTTTTATATATTTTTTTCCCCATGGGCGACTCCAGGGACGGATTTTTGGGGCATGTGTTTGACTCCGTTCACACACATTGTGTTAAGTGCCCCTGAACGTTATTTTGCAGTGGGTAATTTCACCCAATATCATCTGCATGGATCACAATTGTATTGTGGGGCATAGGCAGTCCCAGGGATGACATTAGGAGGATTTGTGGACCCATGGTGTGACACTTCATAGCAAAATATATACATAAGCAAAGACAAATATAACAAAAGTCAATGCACAATTCCCCTTCCCTTCCCCTCCTGAGAACGCCACTGCACAAATACAAAACTGTTATAATTTACTTCCTCATGCATACACATATAATTATAAGCATCGAGAACAGAAATCAAAGCGGCAAAAATATTATAGTGACTTCTCTAGATACCCCCTTTGGAATTGCCTTAGGACGACATTGGGTTAATTTTCCTAGACTTTAAAAAGGAGTATATGTTAGAGCATACAATTAGGTGGCGAAATCCAACAGCATGAAAACATTACGTTCAAACAACATCCCAGGGCAAGAATCTAAAATGCATGTTTTCCCATTTTTTGCTACCTGTATCCGCCCATGGCAAAATGTTCCATATTTATGAATATAAGAATGTAGTTCATGCTTCAAGGAATCGAATGACGCTTTCCCGGAGAAAATCGGTCCATCAGGTTCCGAGATACAAAGGGGGGAGGGGGCGAATAGCCCTCTCCCCCGCCAGATTCATATTTTTGTTTAGCCCGACAGTAATAGGGTTAAGCAATAGTGAGTGCAATGTGTTTGAGGCCTATTATTGTTTGTTTCAGGTAAGTTTATGAAGTTTATTTTTAGTTTGAGGTAAGTTTATAAAGTTTATTGTTAAGTTTCAGATAAGTTTATGAAGTGAAATGCCGACCAGCAAGGAGACTTGAAACTAGTATTTGCAGCTTTGTTCAAGACGGATATTGGATTAAGATACTCAAAAGATACTTAACCCACGCACTGCAGGGGGTTGATTTCCGCCCCCCCTCAGGTTTTTCAAAGAGAGCGAAAAAACGGCGGCGCGCAGCGCCGCCGGGTTTTGTTACACCTGTTAGGACATCAATTGCGCACACTTTGAGAAAAAAATATGCTCGGGTCATCTCAGGTCAGGTCACCAGACCAGGTCAAGTGACCCCACCACCAAAAATGTTTGCAGTTGTGCCAAAGCCAGAGTTTTTCACCGATCAGGTTGAAACTTACAGGATGTCATGAGGGCATCTACAGGATTTCATGAGGACATCAGTACTTACAATTCGTATCTCTCGGAATTTTGATATCGGTGACCTAAGGTCAGGTCAATTTCGTAACCTCCCCATAATAAGTCAATGGGGAAATATACAAATGCTTCCTATTTCAAGGATATGCATGGTACTTGTCCAATTACTTCTGGATCATGTTATTATAGGATATTATTGATGATCCAAGTGTAAGTTTTGTTCAGTGGCCCCTATTAGGTCATTTGAGGTCATGCGAGGTCACCCTCACTTTTTTGTCAATAACTCTCGACATAATAAAGATAGAGAAGTAAAACAGACATCAATGTGTTTGTCTCGTCGAGACACGTCTTCACATATGCAAGATGCCCTACTTGGGTCACCACTTGACCTTGACCTTAGGTAAAATTGTTAAGTTGACTTAACAAGGTCATCATATATATCATTTAAAGTGCCTTTGCAAGATAAACACAATGGCGTAAACAGTTTTCCGTTATCTTTATTAGGTAAAAAGTTAATAGGAAAAAACGATTTAGCCAAAAAACGGCATTTGTTTTTTTTTGACCTCTGGAGCCTCAAATATTGATCTGAGATCAAATCTGAGGACACCCTAGCGATTACAAATTGCACTGGCTGGCGTTTGCTTTTTTCTGTTTGTTTCTAACTATCATTGTTTCTGAGATATATGGGAATTTCTGGAGCGATGTCCTAAAACAGAAAAAACTGGAAAATTTGACCTTTGATGACCTCTGGTGACCTCAATTTTGACCTGACTTAAAAAACACTGAAATACTTTCGATAGAAAATGTATGAAGCTATCAAATACCTTTTTCTGCTTCTCGCTACGTTGCGTAGTTTTCGAGATTTCAGGGGGGCGGAAATCAACCCCCCTGCAGTTCGTGTTCGGCGTAAAGCCCCTGCAGTGCGCGGGTTAAAGGCCATTGTAAAATGTAAATAAATTGTTATGATTAACGGAGCATTTCAATACAGGACTGAGGAATCATGCTGAAGAAGATCAAGCTTTTCTGGCGATTGACGGTACATTTTAATAAAGAAAATTATGCGGAAGAAGACCAACCTTTTCTGAGACGATACAAGACACTAAAAATACATTAATTGTATGTATTTATCCTTATATTAGTTAAAGCACATGGTGGTCATGCTCAGATACCTATTGCGCCATAGCCCATGCAAAAAAAATAACTCGAAAACAATTGCATCATTATCATATAAGTAACCCTGGTAGCTCTCAGTAAAGTAACTCACACCTGAGTTATTGTACTATGAAAATGGTACATTGCATCTCACTGTTGTATTTTGTCAACAGCATCAACCCATACTCGTGCCGGGATACCCATACTCACTGTGGACTCACCTTGCTGGTTCGGTAGGCGACTTTGTACTCGGTGTCACTGTGGACTCACCTTGCTGGTTCGGTAGGCGACTTTGTACTCGGCTGGTTCAGTAGGCGACTTTGTACTCGGCTGGTTCGGTAGGCGACTTTGTACTCGGCTGGTTCAGTAGGCGACTTTGTACTCGAATGGCTCAGTATGCGACTTTGTACTCGGCTGGTTCAGTAGGCGACTTTGTACTCGGCTGGTTGGTTAGGCGACTTTGTACTCGGCTGGTTCAGTAGGCGACTTTGTACTTGGCTGGTTCAGTAGGCGACTTTGTACTCGACTGGTTCGGTAGGCGACATTGTACTCGGCTGGTTCGGTAGGCGACTTTGTACTCGGCTAGCTCAGTAGGCGACTTTGTACTTGGCTGGTTCAGTAGGCGACTTTGTACTCGGCTGGTTCGGTAGGCGACTTTGTACTCGGTGTCAATGTGGACTCACCTTGCTGGTTCGGTAGGCGACTTTGTACTCGGCTGGTTCGGTAGGCGACTTTGTACTCGGCTGGTTCGGTAGGCGATTTTGTACTCGGTGTCACTGTGGACTCACCTTGCTGGTTCGGTAGGCGACTTTGTACTCGGCTGGCTCGGTAGGCGACTTTGTACTCGGCTGGTTCGGTAGGCGACTTTGTACTCGGCTGGTTCAGTAGGCGACTTTGTACTCGGCTGGTTCGGTAGGCGACTTTGTACTCGGCTGTTCAGTAGGCGACTTTGTACTCGGCTGGTTCGGTAGGCGACTTTGTACTCGGTTTCACTGTGGACTCACCTTGCTGGTTCGGTAGGCGACTTTGTACTCGGCTGGTTCAGTAGGCGACTTTGTACTCTGCTGGTTCAGTAGGCGACTTTCTACTCGGCTGGTTCGGTAGGCGACTTTGTACTCGGCTGGTTCGGTAGGCGACTTTGTACTCGGCTGGTTCAGTAGGCGACTTTGTATTCGGCTGGTTCAGTAGGAGAATTTGTACTCGGCTGGTTCAGTAGGCGACTTTGTACTCGGCTGGTTCGGTAGGCGACTTTGTACTCGGCTGGTTCAGTAGGCGACTTTGTACTCGGCTGGTTCAGTAGGCGACTTTGTACTCGGCTGGTTCGGTAGGCGACTTTGTACTCGGCTGGTTCAGTAGGCGACTTTGTACTCGGCTGGTTCAGTAGGCGACTTTGTACTCGGCTGGTTCAGTAGGCGACTTTGTACTCGGCTGGTTCGGTAGGCGACTTTGTACTCGGCTGGTTCGGTAGGCGACTTTGTACTCGGCTGGTTCGGTAGGCGACTTGGTACTCGGTGTCACTGTGGCTCACCTTGCTGGTTCGGTAGGCGACTTTGTACTCCGCTGGTTCGGTAGGCGACTTTGTACTCGGCTGGTTCAGTAGGCGACTTTGTACTCGGTTGGTTCGGAAGGCGACTTTGTACTCGGTTTCACTGTGGACTCACCTTGCTGGTTCGGTAGGCGACATTGTACTCGGCTGGTTCGGTAGGCGACTTTGTACTCGGCTGGTTCGGTAGGCGACTTTGTACTCGGCTGGTTCGGTAGGCGACTTGGTACTCGGTGTCACTGTGGCTCACCTTGCTGGTTCGGTAGGCGACTTTGTACTCGGCTGGTTCGGTAGGCGACTTTGTACTCGGCTGGTTCAGTAGGCGACTTTGTACTCGCTTGGTTCGGTAGGCGACTTTGTACTCGGTTTCACTGTGGACTCACCTTGCTGGTTCGGTAGGCGACTTTGTACTCGGCTGGTTCAGTAGGCGAATTTGTACTCGGCTGGTTCAGTAGGCGACTTTGTACTCGGCTGGTTCGGTAGGCGACTTTGTACTCGGCTGGTTCGGAAGG
Source organism: Chirona hameri (assembly GCA_036785665.1). Lineage (NCBI taxonomy): Eukaryota > Metazoa > Arthropoda > Thecostraca > Balanomorpha > Balanidae > Chirona > Chirona hameri. The sequence continues at coordinate 9,368 of JAXIVJ010012306.1, read as the reverse complement.
CGACATTGTACTCGGCTGGTTCGGTAGGCGACTTTGTACTCGGCTGGTTCAGTAGGCGACTTTGTACTCGCCTGGTTCAGTAGGCGACTTTGTACTCGGCTGGTTCAGTAGGCGACTTTGTACTCGGCTGGTTCAGTAGGCCTTTTTGTACTCGGCTGGTTCGGTAGGCGACTTTGTACTTGGCTTGTTCAGTAGGCGACTTTGTACTCGGCTGGTTCAGTAGGCGACTTTGTACTCGGCTGGTTCAGTAGGCGACTTTGTACTCGGCTGGTTCAGTAGGCGACTTTGTACTCGGCTGGTTCAGTAGGCGACTTTGTACTCGGCTGGTTCAGTAGGCAACTTTGTGCTCGGCTAGTTCGGTAGGCGACTTTGTTCTCGGCTGGTTCAGTAGGCGACTTTGTACTCGGCTGGTTCAGTAGGCGACTTTGTACTCGGCTGGTTCGGTAGGCGACTTTGTACTCGGTGTCACTGTGGACTCACCTTGCTGGTTCGGTAGGCGACTTTGTACTCGGCTGGTTCGGTAGGCGACTTTGTACTCGGTTGGTTCAGTAGGGGACTTTGTACTCGGCTGGTTCAGTAGGAGACTTTGTACTCGGCTGGTTCAGTAGGAGGTTTTGTACTCGACTGGTTCACTAGGCGACTTTGTACTCAGCGGTTCAGTAGGCGACTTTGTACTCGGCTGGTTCAGTAGGCGACTTTGTACTCGGCTGGTTCAGTAGGCGACTTTGTACTGGGCTGGTTCGGTAGGCGACTTTGTTCTCGGCTGGTTGGGTAGGCGACTTTGTACTCGGTGTTACTGTAGACTCACCTTGCTGGTTCGGTAGGCGACTTTGAACTCGGTGTCATTGTGGACTCACCTTGCTGGTTCGGTAGGCGACTTTGTACTCGGTGTCACTGTGGACTCACCTTGCTGGTTCGGTAGGCGACTTTGTACTCGGTGTCATTGTGGACTTACCTTGCTGGTTCGGTAGGCGACTTTGTACTCGGTGTCATTGTGGACTCACCTTGCTGGTTCGGTAGGCGACTTTGTACTCGGTGTCACTGTGGACTCACCTTGCTGGTTCGGTAGGCGACTTTGTACTCGTCGATTTGACTGTGACTCTCGACTTGCCAGGAGAGCTCGAACGCATCCGGGGCGGAGCCAACCGACCGACTGGTAACCTCTACACGGTCGGCAACCCCTGAAACGTACAGTACGGGTCAGTCACCCTCGGAACGGACATCATATAGGTCAGCCAATTTCATTGACAATACTAGCAGCCCAACTCAACAAGCAGTTAACTGACCATATGAAATCAATAATCAAGAGCGAAAATTGTACAAAATCGAGCAAACCGGAAGTTTTGACCACATGATGTGCGCCAACATCATATAAATAATATCTTCCAGGGAGACAACAAACATCTGTAGCTCCACTTGTGAACATACCTGTGACAATCATGCGTCCCTTCATGGAGCCGAGGGTGTTCTTCGCGGTGCAGGTGTACGTGTCAAAGTCGTCCTTCTGTACGCTGCGGATGGTGAGGATGTGACGCGTTCCCATGACAACGTCCTCCGAGATCACGTGACGGGTCGGGTCCAGCGGAGAGCCCTCTCGGCTCCACATCACCTGTGGGGGGGGGGGATGTGACGCGTTCCCATGACAACGTCCTCTGAGATCACGTGACGAATCGGGTCCAGCGGAGAGCCCTCTCGGCTCCACACCACCTGCTACGATAGATTAGACATGTGAGTATCGATTCCGAGTCTCTCGTGTCGCTCAGTAGCATCGGTTAAATGTAATTGTGTCCGATGAGAATTCATCTGCAGTCGCGAAGCGCACTAAAAAGCAACTCATTTGAGCTGCAGCATTCCACCTCAACTCACCTGAGCTGGCGGGTCGGCGAACACGAAGCAGATGAGTTTGACCCGGTACCCCTCTCCAGTATGCACCGCACTTCTCTCCACTTCGACCTCTGGGGCATCTGATGTCAAACACGACCCACACACCCGTCATTGTCCATAGCGGAAATACTGTTCTATAATTATACGCATATTGCATAGTAGGCATTCAAGCAGCGGTGAATTGGTGAAATATTGCGACACCTTGATCGACCAATAAACAAGCTGAGTGGCCATAACAACCGCCTCAGCAAGTGCTGCTAATTGTTAATCAAACATAAACGCCGGCCGCGACCCCGGCGCTGACATGCGGTCCGTTAAACAACAGAGCTGCGGTTCACGACAGCGGAACCGCAGCGCGCTGGGCCTTGTAAACACGCTACCGGACAGGACCGACACACGCACAATGCGTGTTCGCCGGCCGCCCGCCGACGCGGGCAGGTCGTAACCGTACCTATTCAGCGACGTAATCGTCGGCAAAATACAATCTTTTGTCCAAGTATGACGCAAAAAAAGGCTGCCAAGGAGAGATTCAAAGCAGGGGTTAGGGTGCGGTATGGATTCTCCATCTAGCGGCGCGTCAGGCTGACAGGCGAGGTGCATGTGTGGCACCTGGCCGCGCCGGGCTCGCCGCGGGGACAGCTATCGAACCGCCGCAGCCCATTGATCGCACACACGCGGCGCGAGCGGGACGGCCGATTTACAGGTGCCTGTCGCTGAGTGGAACAGCAGGCTGCGGGGCGGCGGCAGGGAAGCGTCGTGTCCGGGCTGGGATGGCCCCAGCGGGATGTCCCTTCAGCAGCACGGACTGTCGTGTGGCAGGCAGGCTGGCAGTCGATATCAGGACGGCCAAGGACACGGAACTCTCGGACACGGAACTCACGATCCAGAAAACACGGAATTGGAAACCCGATAGCCGCCAGCCACTGTGCGGCCACTGAGCCTGGTTGCGGGTAATAAAGTCTGCTTCAGAAGCGAACATTATCATTTGCCACCGTTTCGCCTAGCAGATTGATGCACCGTTAGTCGCACAGTAGTCAGTCGGCGGATAACCTCGCTCCATCTTTCATTTTATTTCTTTGCTCCCATCTTTCATCCTATGGAGTCATGAATCAGAATGTATCCCTGCACCCTGGCTCAGGCTGTCCGACGATACATTATACCAGCCACCCAAAGTGAACTCACAGTGGACCTGTAGGCTGACTCTGCCGACCGCCGGCGGGCCGACGCCGTTGTCTGCCACACACTCATACACTCCTGCCATCTGTCGGGTGACCCGGGAGATTGTGATTCGGGCGCCACTGAAGGTCTCGTCGCCGCTGGGCAGTCGGCCGGTCTGGGGCAAAAGAGAGCGGACAGACGCGTCATTTCACGGAACAGACGACCTGCCAGGTGGACAGCAGTCCCCTGATGGCGATTTATAGACAAAGGACTGCTTTATATGCGTGCTTAAAATGCTGTAAAACGTTACGATTATAGAGTAGTGGCACACTCACCACCGGTAGAAGGAAACTGTGATTGTACACGCATGGGAATCAGGCTTATAATCCGAATGAAGAGTCAATTATAGAGGCCCGGCAACCCATGCAAACGACTAGCAGACACGACCAATAGTCACCTGCTTCCGCCAGAATATTTTCGGCTCTGGCTTTCCCTGTGCCGAACACTCCATGGCCTGATCAGCTTCCATCTGGGTAACCACCAATCCGGTGGCCGGCACTGTGACCACACTGGGACCGTCTGAAATACACCGTGAACGACACATTGACTAAACTGGGATCGTCTGGACGACACATTGACTAAACTGGGATAGTCTGGACGACATTGACTAAACTGGGATCGTCTGGACGACATTGACTCAACTGGGATTGTCTGGACGACATTGACTAAACTGGGATCGTCTGGACGACATTGACTAAGCTGGGATCGTCTGGACGACACATTGACTAAACTGGGATCGTCTGGACGACACATTGACTAAACTGGAATCGTCTGGACGACACATTGACTAAACTGGGATCGTCTGGACGACACATTGACTAAACTGGGATCGTCTGGACGACATTGACTAAACTGGGATCGTCTGGACGACATTGACTAAACTGGGATCGTCTGGACGACACATTGACTAAACTGGGATCGTCTGGACGACACATTGACTAAACTGGGATCGTCTGGACGACACATTGACTAAACTGGGATCGTCTGGACGACATTGACTAAACTGGGATCGTCTGGACGACATTGACTAAACTGGGATCGTTTGGACAACACATTCACTAAACTGGGATCGTCTAGACGACACATTGACTAAACTGGGATCGTCTGGACGACACATTGACTAAACTGGGATCGTCTGGACGACACATTGACTAAACTAGGATCGTCTGGACGACACATTGACTAAACTAGGATCGTCTGGACGACACATTGACTAAACTGGGATCGTCTGGACGACCTTGACTAAACTGGGATCGTCTGGACGACACATTGACTAAACTGGGATCGTCTGGACGAGACATTGACTAAACTGGGATCGTCTGGACGACATTGACTAAACTGGGATCGTTTGGACAACACATTCACTAAACTGGGATCGTCTGGACGACACATTGACTAAACTGGGATTGTCTGGACGACACATTGACTAAACTAGGATCGTCTGGACGACACATTGACTAAACTGGGAACGTGTGGACGACATTGACTAAACTGGGATCGTCTGGACGACACATTGACTAAACTGGGATCGTCTGGACGACACATTGACTAAACTGGGATCGTCTGGACGACACATTGACTAAACTGGGATCGTCTCGACGACATTGACTAAACTGGGATCGTTTGGACAACACATTCACTAAACTGGGATCGTCTGGACGACACATTGACTAAACTGGGATCGTCTGGACGACACATTGACTAAACTGGGATCGTGTGGACGACATTGATTAAACTGGGATCGTCTGGACGACATTGACTCAACTGGGATCGTCTGGACGACACATGGACTAAACTGGGATCGTCTGGACGACACATTGACTAAACTGGGATCGTGTGGACGACATTGACTAAACTGGGATCGTCTCGACGACACATTGATTAAACAGGGATCGTCTGGATGACATTGACTAAGCTGGGATCGTCTGGACGACACATTGACTAAACTGGGATCGTCTGGACGACACATTGACTAAACTGGGATCGTCTGGACGGTACATTGACTAAACTGGGATCGTCTGGACGACATTGACTAAACTGGGATCGTCTGGACGACACATTGACTAAACTGGGATCGTCTGGACGACACATTGACTAAACTGGGATCGCCTGGACGACACATTGACTAAACTGGGATCGTCTGGAAGACACATTGGCTAAACTGGGATCGTCTGGACGACACATGGACTAAACTGGGATCGTCTGGACGACACATTGACTAAACTGGGATCGTGTGGACGACATTGACTAAACTGGGATCGTCTCGACGACACATGGATTAAACAGGGATCGTCTGGATGACATTGACTAAGCTGGGATCGTCTGGACGACACATTGACTAAACTGGGATCGTCTGGACGACACATTGACTAAACTGGGATCGTCTGGACGGTACATTGACTAAACTGGGATCGTCTGGACGACATTGACTAAACTGGGATCGTCTGGACGACACATTGACTAAACTGGGATCGTCTGGACGACACATTGACTAAACTGGGATCGTCTGGACGACACATTGACTAAACTGGGGTCGTCTGGACGACATTGACTAAACTGGGATCGTCTGTACGACACTGACTAAACTGGGATCGTCTGGACGACATTGACTAAACTGGGATTGTCTGGACGACACATTACTAAACTGGGATCGTCTGGACGACATTGACTAAACTGGATCGTCTGAAACACACGGAAACATATGCTGGGCTCACGCGACATGCTGACACGTGAATGTCTCGTGAAACAAATGGATTTGTTAACACGAGATACAGGCAATGTCGTCAGACTCCAAGGCTGATCAAAGTAAGCCGCCATCGGTGTCCATCTGGCCCGACTCCTGGAAGTTTTGTCGCGCAATGTTCTGCATTAACGAGACATTTTCTGAATACATCTCGCATATTCAGCTGATTATATCCTATCGTTGAAAGCCGGCGTTAATCAATGGTTCCACGTATCAACACCTTTCAGGTTCACATGACAGTGGTTCAAAGAATAGAATAACGTCGGGAATAGTCCTTAGATCAGTCGGTGCGGCAACACTAGCCAATGGTAAAAGCAGCAAGTCTAGTTGAATATCGGACACATTTCACTCTGTCCATACCCATACAGATTGAAATGGCATGTCTTGAACGCCTTGGACGCCTTGGACCCCTCGGACGGCTTCCATGTCCCGGACGGAATGGAACCATCGGCTTTTCAAGCCGCTTTACATAATTCGTATAATTTTAGAAGCGAAGTATAACGTTAAAATAATATAAATCAGTTTCCCTGTCAGCACTCTTCTTTATCGTGAGGCATGGTCAACAATCATTGTTCTCGTAGTAAAGAGAGATAGTAAAGAGAGGGCGAGTGCCAAGTTAGCAATATTGCTAACTTGGCACTCGCCCTCTCTTTACTATTTTTTCGCTAGTTCAGTGCTAATTTGATATTGAGTAAACTATTTGTTGTAACATCGATTATAAATGGTATTCAAAGTGCAAAATTGCCGAATGGGAAAGGCGCATATGTGTTACCTACCTACATACCTTCAAATTATACATCATTTTCTTGATAACACGGAGCCCTAGCATCTGGAAGACTGTTTACACTTGACGAAATCCTTTAACTATCAGCGTTATTTAGTAAGAGTCAGAGGAATCTGTTAGTATAAACCAGGGCTGCGGAGTCGGAGTCGAAGTCGGAGTCGGAGTCGGTCGGAGTCGGCAGTTTTGGCCGGAGTCGGAGTCGGAGTCGGAGTCACTAAAATCCTATCGACTCCGACTCCGGCCCGGAGTCGGAGTCGACTTTTTGGCAATTGGCCATTACTTTGGTCGGTAGAATAATCGTCGGCCTAGGGACATTAACTATACATACATTTCGAAAGAAAATGAGTGTAAAATGAATCGAGTGGAAAGTTTACTCAACTAGCGGTAGATTTGCGTCTGATAGAGATAGGGCAATATTTTTTGTCATCTGATGATGATCGGGGCTTTGGACGCACCGACACTTACGGTCACACGGCACCCATTTGAATATCATCGTGCTCGTTTCCTCAAGGAGATTCAAATCATACCATGGTGACCAGATTACCTGAGTCAAATTCAAAATTTGACCTCAGGTCAATGTAATTTAAGGTCATGTGGTGAACCAGGTATGTCGTGCTGCGCAATGTCGGGCGCATCTCGACGAGACATAGACAGTGGTGCCGGTCTCACGTTCTATCTTCATTTTATTCCGCCGCCTGCAGGCGAGCGCGACTGGGCTGGACGCGCGGCCGGCACGCCGTGCCCGAGGTCGGGCGGCGTAGCGTTGTTCTCCATACTATTAAGAATAAAAACAACAGAAAAATAGATGGCATTGCAGATATTGCATATCATGCGGTTTGAGAACGGATATAGGCCGGAGTCAGAGTTGGAGTCGAAGCCGGAGTCGGAGTCGACTTTTTTCAGGCCGAAGTCGGAGTCGGAGTCGGAGTTGCTAAACTTATGTCGACTCCGCAGCCTGGTATAAACAGCAGTATAAAGCAGTGTCTATCAGTACCAGGTAATATGGCTACTATCAGGTCTTACTATCTTACCTAATATCAGGTAACAGTGTTTACTGTTTGACAATAAATGCTAACAAATGGAAGTTGATGGCAGCTACTTTTGGTATTATTGTCAATGCTGCACAGCCCAGCAAACATCGTCAGCATTATAAAGTCATCACCGGTCAATGTCAGGCGCACATTTTAAAATGTCAACTTTAAGCCTATATGAATGTTATCCGCCGAGGACTGTCCTCTTCAAAGGTCTGCAATTGAAACATTTGCTTTGCTCGAAACTCTGCTTCTTCAGACGTTCATCGCGTGCCAGCTTTACTACTCCAACTGGCTGCCCTATTCCTACGAACTCAATCATTATACACATTTAGCAGTAAAGGAGACGCGCACCAATTGACATCCGTTGTTAGAACTGTGGTCTACAATTCCCAGCAAAATAATTACAATTACATCAAACAACGCGGACCGGCTCCAAGTAGACTTGCCAAATACTCCTGGAAATCGCCTCTATGACCTGAGCGCGTTCCAAGCCGCAGCCGACTGCAGCAGCTGGAACCTGCACTTCTTCGGCGAATCATTCAAAATCGTCTAGCTACTGTACGAAAGCTAAGTACGAAAGCTAAGTAGAAAGCTTCTTACATGGCTAGAGCCAAATTCGACACGGGAGTTTACAGGCACGCATGCGACAAAGCCAATGTCTTACCGTGTCACGAGGTGTTATTTAACGCTGTTATGCATATCGGTGTAATCGTGTGCCAGTAAAGGTTACAGAGGTGGTTGGAAGCTATTGATTTTGGCACAGACAGTCGCGACACACGTCGGAGGTGGGACTCGGCCCCGGCCGGGGACCAACCAGGGACCGACTTTGCCATTTCAGCCAATTTCTCCGGCCGACGGCGCCAGCAGGGCTGGAAATAGGCCTCGTAATTGTCTGGCCATTGAAGGATGGCGTAATTTCCTATTATTCCATCGATTCAATGGCTCCGCTCTGTTATTCACTCGCTCCCCTTCCGCCCTGGCAAGGTGCCAATTCTACTGCAGCCGCGACTGAGCACAGCGCCCCGGGCCGAGACCGGGATTCATCTTGCCAATCAGGGGTGCCCGCCGCAGTTGGATGGACGGCAGAGCTGAGACCCTCTGCTGCCCCGGGGAATATCTGTGACGTCATCAGAAGGCCTGGGATTTCCTCCCGCTGAAAAGCCTCATGGGCAGCTAAGCGAATCAATCACACTCAGCATGGTTTATTCATGGAACCTAATTGGGAGATCAGGCACCGGGGTGAACTCAAAATTGGATAGGATGAGCTGTCACAGAAAAACGCCGCTGCCGACAGCTGACTCGATGATGTAGTTTGCAGCTTTACCGAAAATAGAAAACGGGATGATGGATGATTGGCTTACATGAACCAGGCGTATGATTGAGGCATTTGTCGTGGATGTGAAAGGAAAGGCAGACAAAGCCCACCGTAGGAGTCTAAGTGGCCTTGGACAACTAAGACTACATCTGTTGAGTGCTTCACGGTTATATAATGATTGATAGCTTATGGTCGGAGTCGGCAGTTTTGGCCGGAGTCGGAGTCGGAGTCGGAGTCACTAAAATCCTATCGACTCCGACTCCGGCCCGGAGTCGGAGTCGACTTTTTGGCAATTGGCCATTACTTTGGTCGGTAGAATAATCGTCGGCCTAGGGACATTAACTATACATACATTTCGAAAGAAAATGAGTGTAAAATGTATATATATAT
>JAXIVJ010012305.1:12500-40760 GCA_036785665.1 Chirona hameri | reverse complement strand
ATATATATATATATTTAACGATTGTTAATGCAGCATTACAAACTACTGAACTTGAACGTAGCTCCAAGCAATGATACCAAATTAAGCATGTCAAGAGTTTCGTTAAGCTGAAGAAGGCGAACATTTCATGCTGGAAAAATAAAGGGATGAAAAGAAAGTCATCTAAAAACGATACTACGACGTACTAATTGGAATACAATGACTGAAAGGACTACCTGATCGGTTATTGAAGAATACTATTTTATCAGCAAGATGCATTATCAAGAAACCAAAATTATCTGGTTATATAAAGATGCCGTAATCCTCTTATCAAACTTATATAAATATATTTGCACCAGACACCAGGCACATGGCAGTAACAAAGCAAAGGGCGTGGCCATAGGTAGCAAGCAAACAAGAAAGTGGAAGAAATATGCACTACTTGAAGCAATTATATTATGAACAAAATTAAGTAAGAAAGGTCATTAAGAAGTTTGAAGAAGCTCTATACACTAGAAATGCAAAATTGTCGACGGCAAGAATCGGCCAATCAGAAGACGGCGGTGTGCCACACCCAGAGCAAGACACCGCCGGGTCGGAGTATAAAAAGAGGCAACGTCGCACAGAGACGGCGGAAGGGGAGCGGACAGCAGCGGACAGCAGCGGAGGCAGTCGACAACGGGACCCCAGCACGCGCGCTGCCCGCGGCGCGGCGGCGGCAGCCGTCCGCCGTGGCAGGGCTGACAGCCGCAGAGAGAGGAAGACGGCAAGAACTGAGCCGACGGCGGCAGATCACAGTAAGTCACGAAGCTGCTCATCCTCTCCGATCCTACCCGAAATTCTGCCCAGGTCCGGTGACTACAAAATTTTAACAATAAGGGACTAAGTGGGATATTTTACGTAATTTGGGTCATCTGTCCAGGCTCGCTACTTTTTACCTAGGAAGGCAGGAAAAATGTATGTGTAGCCGATGCTGTACTAGAGGTGTGATGCCAGGCGACCGTAGTACTTTGGAATCCAGCACGCTGCGTTGCAGGAGGTCATGGCGTAATCCCTAGCGCATTGGCGCATGTAAATACGAGCGGTTTTAGTTAGTATTTTAAACTAGAGATTGAGCGAGTCAATTATTCGGTTCTGTGCTGGTTTTGGTGATATTAGGCGGAGATTCAAATGAATCATTGGTTGAACATGTAAATTGATTGGGACGTACCAAAAACGATTATTTACTGCGCTACCGTTTGTTTAGTTGCTGAGTTAAAATAAACATTGTAAATTTGTGTAACATTTTACGGGGAAAGGAGACATGATGGAGTCGAGAGGGTCGTTGAAGGAAGGAAATGTACACAGCGATGCGGTTCCCCGACAGCATGAGGTAAGGCAAGAATTAAGCCAGTATAGCCGCAGATAAGTAGGATATGTTTCGATTGTTGTTTGAATGGTTCGATTAATTCTTTCTCGTCTTGCTCGCAATACTTAAGCCCGAGTTTAATGATTAAGTACGTTTCCGCTTCAGTAAATTTAACGTTATGTATCAGAGTTGTGGACGATTTCAAATCACGGAATGGTAACTTTCGCTGAACGGTTAAAACGCCAGGTAACCCAACTACCAGACAAAGTATTAGTGAGGTTGGGTAGAGACTCGTCATTCTAGCTTGGCAGGTAAGGATAACAAATGTAAGGACCATATCACTGAGACGGCATCGATTGGTTATAAAGTATCGGTTCATTCTGTCGCTTAGAGGTGTGCTCTATGTTGAGCGGAACAACACAAATCGGAGACTGGTAAGTTACCGCCAGGGGATTGTCTGTCTAAGATTACATATGTATAATCGGCGATGCGCTATTAGCTATTGGTCCAGCATCGCTTCCTACCGACGATTGTTTAAGGACGGTGTATGAGAAATGCGATTCATTAGCCGTCACTGCGACCTCGTTTCTGTCGCTGATAAACTCGTGCCGCTGATCCGGAGTGGTTAACGCTAAATCCCTGTCTATATTACCTTATTTGGAAGAATCGATCAAACCATAACTAGTTCAGCCCGTAAAAGGTTCTAAGGGCGCAGCAACCTGCAACAGACGTATACTTGCGAGTTAGTGGATGATAAGTATAACAGTCAAATTAACTTTCTTAATATTGTGAGTCTCCTAACCGTCTGTTAAAAATACACCTTCAGCCAGCAGCTCGCGATTTACGACATTACAGCCGACGCCTTCCCTTTGTTAACGTCATGGTACAACTGTGATGTTAGATGTCCTGTATATTGACAGTCCAAGTGGTAACTTAAGCCTTATTATTAGCCAACTATAACAGCGTTAAATTATTTGAATATATTCTGACGATGGTGCACTGCCGATTATATTGAAGTTTAAAAGTGATATTTAGGAGATTACTAGCTGATGCTTATTGAAATGGGTCATTTGTGATATATACACGTTATCTCTGGTTGCGATTCTTTTTGGACAACGTTTCCCATGTAGGAAATTACATAAGGGTCATATAATTTACGTCCCCGATAGAGAACTGGTAAAGCGGTTAGTACTCAGTCATAGTTGGAGAAACGTCGCTGATATTGATTTCGTAATAGGATAGCTAGAAGGACATGGACAGGACAGGGAGGTGTCATTCCTGCAACAATGGGTCAGGGCAGGCCAGGGAAGTGTGATCCCTGCAACAATGGGTCAGGACAGTTCTGGGAGGTTTGATCCCTGCAACAGTGGGTCAGGACAGGACAGGACAGATATTAAATAGTATCGAAGCTTGGAGGAGAGGCATGACGGCTGGTGTGCCCGATCCTTATGTCGAAAATCTATCAGCGTGGCGAAACATGTGAATGAAAGTGCTCGTGGAAAATTATGCCCAGACCGAGTGATATCGGCTGGCTGCATATCACAGGGAGGTTACAATTAGTAAGTCCGAGACTGCGGGTGCCAAATGCCAGAGGATGATAGGTTGGCGCAGAAAAGGAGGGCGAGGGAGGAAGGATAAGAGGGAGGAGGAGGCGGACGTGCCTCAGAAGTCACTCTAGGTTAAACGGGAAGATCTCCTCTAGAAATTCCCGGGCGCCCGCAGTCGGTATATAGGCAAGGATATCCGCGTGGCTCGCCGTCGATGCCGGTCGATGTTAACTTAGAAAGTTGGTCCGGCGGAGCCAGGTCGTGGCCCGGATGGAGGTCAAAGGTCCGGCGGAGCCCAAGGTAGGCCCGGATAGAGGACCCAGGTCCGGCGGAGCCCAGGTCGGAGGCCCGGACAGTAGGTATAGAGGAGCCTCTCCCGGACAGAGAGGATAAGACGAGCAGTAAAGCGTAGTTGGTGTTTCATATAAGTCCTATGGATAAACTAACTCCCTTCTAAAGTAGGAACCGGACGGATTACGTTGAATACATATATTCTGGGCGGCCCACGCAGCAATGCTGTCGTTCAGCGGAGCGCTAGTAGGATTCTGTATTGACGAGGACATGTATCCTACCTGGGAGTCACTCATCCAGCTGGCATCCGGCACTACTGGGAGGGAATTTTTTTGGGACGGACAAATAATTATGGGGCGAATGAAAGCGGAATGTCTGTAGCTGGGAAAGTGGCAGTGCGGATGATGACGGATAAATCATAGGTTAAGGCCCAGTAGGAGTAGTCCGAACTTTGCCTGGACAGCCGTACGGATCATCACTCGAAGGAAAGCAAAACTTAGCGACGCTGGGCGTAAGACAAAGTGGGCGATTTTGGCTTTGGAGGTGAGCAGGGGTTCGAGGGGATGGGTAACTGGACGGATGACCTAACTTACGATCCGACTTACGATTGTAAGAGATACCTAATCACGAAGTTGGCAATGGTCACCAGGGCGTCACAACTGACGCTAATCCTACCCCTTTTCCCGTTGTACCGTCCTCACCCTCATGGGCGAGACACTGCCCCTCCCGTCCTCGAGCAGTGAAATGGCATGTCCGTGAACAGCCTATACGATGGACCAGGATGATCAGTCTCTCAAAATTTAAAAGCATCTACCACCATCAGATGTTTTGTACGCGGAAGGGGATCTTGCTACGCTACGCTATACCTACATCAAGACATCTGTCTCTACATCTACGCTATGCTACACCTACATCTCTACATCAGTTTCTACATCTCCCATCACTTCTAGCAGACCTACGAGCCGGACAGGTCACTGCAGGTCACTGCAAGTCACTGCAGGTCGCTGCATGTCACTGCAGGTCACTGCATGTCACTGCAGGTCACTGCAGGTCATGACAGGTCACTGCAGGTCACTGCAGGTCACCGAAGGTAGAGCTGACGAAGAGGACAAGAGGGATCAGCAGTTCCCTTGACAGGAGAGAGAGAGAGAGAGAGCAGCAGTTCCTGAAGAGCCAGAGGGATCAGCAGTTCCCAGTACAGCCAGAGGGAGCAGCAGCTTCCCATGACAGCTGGTGGAGCGGATGGACTCTTCGTCTCCCATTTCTCTTCTTTTCTCTTTAAACCCCCTCTCTCCTTCTACCTTCTTCTCCATTCCCTTCTCCCTACAATGTATCCCCACACTGCTATCCCACTCTACAACGTACCTCTCCCCCCATACGCAAGAGTGAAGCGGAACCCGGCCCAGCTCCTTGTTCCCTATCATACCCTCCCACTCTCCCTACCCCTATGACCCCTCTGTCATTCCCCAACGCTACATCTGTATGCTCGCTATACCTACCCCCAACTGAAACCTTGAACCATGCTGACCTTGAAACACTTATAAATCAACTTCCAGAGCCCCTGCTCATCTGCACGGATGCAAACAGTCGGCACATGTTGTGGGGATCGGATCGTTGTGACCGAAGGGGTATGCAGTGGGAACGGCTGATAAGAGTGTATGGACTATGTGTGTTAAATACTGGCAGTCCCACGAGGATGGATGATTATACTGGACTCTATTCCCATATTGACTTGACCTTGTCCTCTAGCTCCATTGCCCAATATATGAACTGGACCACTGCCTTGCACCCTCAGGAAAGTGATCACTTCCTGATGTATATCACTTATGACAAGGGAGAGCAGATTAATTATTGCACAGACATCTTTTATGGATGGAATTTGAACAAAGCAAGGTGGACTGAATTTCTGGACAAATGTGTACTGAGATTTGATGACCAGCTGGGTGTTGAAAATTGCAAAGTTATGACAGAGAGTATCGTCCAAGCTGCAACAGAGACGATCCCAAAGAAAACTGGCCGTTCTAAATATAGTTGCCCTTGGTGGGCAAATGAATGCAAGGAGGCCATTGCGAACAGAAAAAGAATGTTAAACCGATTCCGGCGCAATAGGGGGGCTCCTAATTCACTTATTGAATACAAGAGAGCGAAGGCTAAGGCCAGACAGGTTATTAGGCAGGCAAAGAAAGATTCGTGGCAAAAACTCCTTAACCTGTTCAATTCTCGAACACCAATGACACAACTATGGGAGATTATACGAAAGTTCACACGGAAGACTAGATTCAACAGGCCCCCTGCCCGTCCTTATACTGAATGGTGTGACTATTGATGATACCCTCGAAGTTGGAGATACACTGGGAAATTACTTTTCAGGTATTTCATCGCAGCAGAATTATACAGCATCCTTTCGAGACCGAGTCGGAATGATTTCAGATACCATGCCAGATTTGCAATCTGATAATCGAGAATGTTATAATGAACCCTTCGTTATGACTGAACTAACCGAATCAGTACAACGATGTGGAAATACCTCCATTGGACCAGACATGGTACACTATGCATTCTTCAAACACATGGGAGAGACACAATTACAAGAAATCCTTAGTTTATTTAATGATTTATGGACAGAAGGGCGCTTCCCTGCCGAATGGTCACACTCCTTTATTATTCCATTATTGAAACCTGGCAAGCCGGCTTGCAAACCTCAGTCCTATAGACCCATTCAATTGACATCATGTTTTGGTAAAATCATGGTGAGGATGATAGCGTGAAGATTGGGATGGTATGTGGAAAAAGAGGAAATGATAACAAACTACCAATGCGCATTTAGAAAAGCTCGGAGTACCGTGACCATGTCGTGAGACTGGAATCAGAGATACGAAGGGGATATTTTTATAACAAGTATACGTTAGCAGTGTTTCTGGATTTCAAAAGTGCGTATAATTTGACCCCCATCCCAGCTCTCCTTTTAAAAATGTATAACATGGGTTTTCGCGGCAGGTTGACGAGTTTTGTAAAGAATTATCTGACTGGAAGAACTTTCCAGGTGAAGTGTGGACAACTGTCAAACATGTTTCAACAGGAAAATGGCGTAGTGCAAGGAGGAGTCGTTTCACCGATTTTATTTAACCTGATGATTAACGACATTTTCGACAATGTACCTGATGATTTCTCACACGCAGTTTATGCAGATGACTGTGCAATTTGGATCCAGGGAAGACGATTGACACCGCTTGTACAAACTATGCAGGGTGCACTGGACACATTGGTAGAGTGGGCAGATACCTGGGGCTTTACTTTTACTCCAGCGAAATGCAGCGCTGTGATATTTCGACAGTACATGAATAGACATGAACTGGATAATCTTCCTCAACTAAAAATTAATGATGCACCTCTAACCTATGATGACAGTGTACAATTCCTGGGGTACATCTGGACTCCAGATGAAATATGAACAAGCATGTACAATATATCAGAGCCAGGGCACTGAAACGGATTCCACTTATGAAATGTCTAGCTGGGCGTCAATGTGGTGCTGACCGAACCATCCTTATCCGAGTGTACACATCCCTAATAAGACCAATTCTTGACTATGCCTGCCAGATCCTGGATGGACCTGCAAATAAGGCCGTGGATTCCCTGGAAAGTATCCAGAATACCTGCCTACGACTAGCCACAGGTGCCCTTCGAACCTCCCCGATCATACCACTCCAGGTGGAGGCAAATGTTCCACCGATATACTTACGACGTTGGGAGCTGACCATCAGGTATTGTATGCGAGTGAACAGTGTAGCTAGTCATCCTTGTCTTCTGCTGATTGATGGAACTTTCGCCCTCCCCAATGTTGAAAGGGAGTATATAAAAAGGATTGCTGGCTTCCCCATTTGCGAAAGAATTATGAGCATCTCTTCGAATCTGGATTTCGATCTTCCACCGGACGTGACGCTTAAAACGAGCGCGTTCCCGGCATGGCAAATATTTAAATGTGACACCCGAAAGCTGATTAACCAAAAAAAGGAGACGATTGAGAGATATGATGTCCTTGAGGCATTTGATGCATTTAAGAATGAGCACCACGGGTATCATTACATCTATACGGACGGATCAAAGAGCGACGGGGGTGTGGGGTGCGCCTTTGTGCATGGGGAATTTAGCTACAAAACCAAATACACAAAACAGTACTCAATCTTTGCGGCTGAATCTATCGCGATATTACAAGCCATTAATTATGTCAGAATAAATGTTATGCAGAGAAGTGTAATCTGTACAGATGCTATGTCTGTCCTCCTCGCCATACAAACCGAGGAGAGTACTCATCCCCTTATCATTGAAATCAAGGATGCGCTTCATAACTTCAAAGAGAACGACTTCGAATGCATTATTCTTTGGCTCCCTGGGCACTGTGGCATCTACGGAAATGAAAGAGCGGATGTACAGGCGAAACAGGCGATACAGATGCCAGAAGAACAGGAATAGGAAGTTAGTCTCCAGGAATATTTACCCTCTTTACGTGCGGAGTGTTACGTTTTTTTTAACAACACTTGGTTAAATTACAACCGACCTACAAATCTTAAAGAAATTAAGCGTACTGCAGGGAACTGAGAGTCCAGTACAAGACATATTAGACGGGAAGAAATTGTGTTATGTAGACTTCGATTAGGACATACAAGAATCACACACTCCTTCATATTGGACCGTGAAGCCCGGCCTGAATGTAGTAATTGTGATTGTTATTTAAAGGGACATTCCCACCTTAACATTAGTTTTGAGTTGAGATAGCCATGTTGTTGGATTTGCTTTGAAATTAAGTAGGGTAGCAGTTAAAACAACCACATAGGTCTATTCGAAAAGAAATTCGAGCTTGGTCTTGACAATTGTAACAAATAAACCCCACGTGTATTTGAATAGGGGTTTAAAGCCGATGACGTCGTCTCTCTTTACCCAATGGTGATGATAGTCGACTTGTTTTAAGGTAAACCTTGGAGATATTTACGCGTTTCGTTTCTCGATCGCTGGGTGCATTATATTTACCGTGGGTTATATCAGGATAACTAGACTTCTATAAAGTGAAACTCTAATGCAATTTTCAAACGATGCCAAGAATTATATGTGTGGTATGTGGAGCTTTCAGTGACAAAACTTCGGTGGTCAAGTGAGTGCGACACAGTTTACCTGGTACCTACTTGTATTTGAATCGCCAGAATTGTCTGACAAAAATTGAGCCAAACTTTGGCAGCGTCAAGGATTTATCTATAGCTCTATTTAGCTCAATAATGACATCATCAACCCAAATTTTACAAACTTAATTATTATAAATTGAGTGAAGTTTTCGAGATAAAAAAATATCACCATCGTTTTCAGCAGCACTTACTTCATATTTTCGGGTACAACCGGCGTATATTTTACAACTTTCAGAAAGGTGACAATGTCCCTTTAACTGTGCGTCACCTACTGATTAACTGTCCCACATATGAAGAACCAAGACGACGACTAAGAGCCCTGTGTCAGCAACATGGGTTGCCGATGGATTTGGCTTCGCTTCTTGGTGACACCTGCCCTGATGCTACTGATGCTTTGATTAAGTTTTTGTATGAAAGTGAACTTTTCAAGATAATTTAACTTGGCATTGTTACTTTTCTATATGTGGGTTATATTGTGCCTTTACTTAATGTCTGTCTGGTTTATAGATTGATGTATGTATGATGGATAATGTGCGTCGGTTGTGCTTCTCAGTGTATGAGTGTCTGAAGCGGTTATGGAGTGAGTTTTTTGTATTACAAAAGTATCTGATGTGACTTGTGGGAACATGTGTGTGTGTGTGTGTGTGTGTGTGTGTGTGTGTGCGTGCGTGCGTGCGTGCGTGCGTGCGTGCGTGCGTGCGTGCGTGCGTGCGTGCGTGCGTGCGTGTGTGCGTGCGTGCGTGCGTGCGTGCGTGCGTGCGTGCGTGCGTGCGTGCGTGCGTGCGTGCGTGCGTGCGTGGGTGCGTGGGTGCGTGGGTGCGTGGGTGCGTGGGTGCGTGGGTGCGTGTGTGCGTGTGTGCGTGTGTGCGTGTGTGCGTGTGTGCGTGTGTGCGTGTGTGCGTGTGTGCGTGTGTTCGTGTGTGCGTGTGTGCGTGTGTGCGTGTGTGCGTGTGTGCGTGTGTGCGTGTGTGCGTGTGTGCGTGTGTGCGTGTGTGCGTGTGTGCGTGTGTGTGTGTGTGTATTTAGGGAGAGTACGTGCACAGGTGTACTTTCGAGTGCGTGTATCAGTGGAACAGTTGAACGATTGCTAAATTTTGGATGGAGGGCACAAGAGTGGTGAAGTAATGCAGTATACATGAGCATGATTGCTGAGCAATGGGTGAGATATGAATGCAAGAGTGGTGAAGGAGTGAAACATTACTGGTTATGTAGTTAAAACGTAGAGCTTAACCTTGGAAATTGAGTTAAGCCCATCAAAAACGCTGGTAGATGCTTATATAACATTACTGTGGTTATTGTGCAGAATATGCCAAGTCTGACCGTAGTGGAGCCTTTCCCTGGTGGATTCCAGCGGGACATTGGAGAATGGAAACCATGACTCTGGGAGTGAAAGCCAGCCAAGCTGCAGCCAAGTGACATGTGGTTACCGGGAGGAGGCAACGTTATGCATGGAGAAGCGAGATATCAAGTTCAAAGTGCTAGAGCCCTCAGCGTGATTGGGAAATGTATGCCAGACGCATTGTGAATGTGACACTTGGCAGCGCGCTGATGGATGATGTCCTGGAGTGAGATGGTGTGTTTTGTGATGGATGTGATGTACTCCTTTCATTTGTTTTCTCTAATGTTTATTTTCTTTTCTTTAAGTAGATCAGTGTAGGTTGTCTTTACTCAACTAACAAGACACTTGGCAAGGAATCCTCGGCCACAAGTCCTTGAATGATCAGTCCAATCAAGTCCTTGAATATATATCCTTGTCCCTTTACACGCTTAGTCTCCAACTCAAAGCAAGCAAGAAGACACGAAGAAACTGGACGCTCTGAGCCCAAGCGGCTTTGCGCCCTACTCCAAAACAACAACAACAACAACAACAAACAGAAAGCACTGGGACAATGATGTCCGTCAAGTTAGCGTTGTATTCGATTCGTTTTCATCGTCCAGTTCCGATTTACCCCAAATTAAGTATATGGGTGCATCTCGTCGAGTTATGCACGAATATGCTATCAGTATTGCCATAGGGCTCACGGTTTGACCTCCAGAAGTCATCGAAATGTCACCACACGGTGTACAGCCTACTTTTTTCGTTTACCGTTCGATTTGCTCGCAACAGGCCTCAAATGAATCGTCGTCACGCCAAGTTGCGTTACGGTCAAGAACATGTCACCCAGAGGTCAAAAGTCAAGGTCACAGAGACGAATACGACATTTTTTAAGCCGGTGTACAGCCTAGTGTTTTCGTTTACCGTTGTATTTGCTCGCAACAGGCCTCAAATGAATGGTCGTCACGCCAGGTTGCGTCACGGTCAAGCAAATGTCTCCCAGATGTCAAAGGTCAAGGTCACAGAGACGAATACGACATTTGTAACCCAGTGTACAGGCTAGTTTTTTCGTTTAACGTTCGATGTCGTATTCGCCTCCGTGACCTTGACCTTTAACCTCTGGGTGACATTTTTTACCGTGACGCAACCGGGCGTGACCGCGATTCCTTTGAGGCCTGTTGAGAGAAAATCGAACAGTAAACAACAAAAACTAGGCGGTACACTGGCTTTAAAATGTCGTGTTCGTCTACGTGACCTTGACCTTTGACCTTTGGGTGACATTTTCTTGACCGTGACGCAACCTAGCATGACGGCAATTCCTTTGAGGCCTGTTGCAAGCAAATCGAACGTTAAACGAAAATACTAGGCTGTACACCGGCTTAAAATGGTCATTTTCGTCTCCGTGACCTTGACCCTTGACCTCTGGGTGACATTTTCTTGACCGTGACGTCACCTGGCGTAACGACGATTCCTTTGAGGTCTGTTGCGAGCAAATCGAACGTTAAACAACAACAAAAACTAGGCTGTACACCGGCTTAAGAATGTCGTATTCCCTCTGGGGGACATGTTCTTGACCGTGACGCAACCTGGCGTGACGGCGATTCCTTTGAGGCCTGCTCCGAGCAAATTGAACGGTAAACAAAAACACTAGGCTGTACACCTTGTGGTAACATTTCGATGACCTCTGGAGGTCAAACCGTGCGCCCTCGGGCAAAACTGAGAGCATATTTGTGCATAACTCGACGAGATCTACCCATACACCCAATTTGGGGCAAATCGGAACTCGATGCTGAAAATGAATACGAATACGACGCTAACTTGACGTACGCAATGAAATTGAAAATGGCAATGTCCCTGAAACAAATCGTCGACACTAAATAGGCTGCGGCCTGGTCGCCGTTGGGTACATAAATGAACTTCAGATTTCATTGCCACTTTTTCGATTGTTTGTTGATTGTTTTGGAACTAGTGGTTATTTGTATTGATAAGCTAAAGCATTGTATTATATAGGTACCTACAGCCAGTCGCCAGAGAATAATGTTGAAAATAAATGAACCATTATGACAATTGTTTTTAAACAAATTGAGGGTCGAAACCAGTCGTTAGGTGGGCCGTCGTTGGTTGCACAAGTTAACTTCTAATTTGGTTACCTTTTTATTCAATGTTTGTTGATTGTTAAAGGGAATGTTTCACTTCTGTATTAGTTTTGAACTGAGATAGCCATTATCTTGGGCCGTTATTGAAATGTCGAAAATACTAAGGTCATTTCCCCCAAAACTTATCCGTTTTTAAGCAATTTAATTTCTCATTTACAAAATGGGGTCTAGGCTAGTCCCGCCGCTGATTGGCTGACAGCCACTTTGCCAGCCAATCAGCGGCGGTCTATAGCTCAATAATGACGTCATCATCCCAAATTTAAAACCTTAATTTGTATAAAGTTAAGTAACTTTTCGAGAGAAAAAATATCCCCATCATTTTTAGCAGCACTTACTTCATATTTTCGACTACAACCAGCGTATATTTGACAACTTTCAGAAAGATGAAGCATTCCCTTTAACCCTCGCTCTACGGGAGCTTTTTTAACCTTCGCCCTACGGGGGGAGGGGGTCCTAAAAAGACCTCCCCCTGTTAACTTCCAAACCAAGCAAGATAGAGCAACGCAGCGCGATAGAACAACCAACATGTTGCCTGTCATGTTTGGAATCTAACGGTATGCAATTTTAAGGTTTCGGGTCAACCAATGACCTTCCAGGTCAAGTGAATGACCTCGATCGACCACGTCCAGAACAGCGATTTTGCTCTGTCAGAAAACCTCAAAATGAGAAATTGATAAATATAAGTAAAAAGGCATGTTCCTAGACCAATTTTGGCTCAGAAATACAGAAAAGGTAATTATTTATTCGTATCTGGTCAAAACAAAGTATTTTTTTTAAAATGGCATGAGTCTCTTACACTTAGGGAGACATCACTCAGTCAAAAATAGAGATATTGCTTTGAAATTTGGTTTGAGTATTGCCCATACTCAGTTCCCTCACATATATTCCGGTTTGTTTAACATCTTTGAGAATTTTGATTTTGTGGTGATTTTTCCCCCCAAAAAAGTTTTTGTTAATTTTAGGGGTATTTTTTTTAATCCGAGATTGCCATTCTTAAGACAATGACATTTATATATTTTCTGAATTGTGTTTGCAATTTTCTTTAAAACTCTGTTTCCTACAATTTTTCAAACATTTATCGTTTTTCCACCAACATGACGTCATCACAACATCATTATCTCCCAAATGTCTCAACCAATTTCCATGAAATTGTTACAGCATACGTATAATTGTTGTAAACTCAGCTACTGACAATTGCAGCAAGACACGCCGTATGTGTAACAAGTTATGCAAGAAAAACCTCAGGCGGGTTCGTTGTAGGACCCCCTCCCCCGTAGGGCGAGGGTTAAGGATAGTAGAGCATATAATCATAATAGACAGAGAGACATACTTTCATACCATTTCGTCAAAAATAATTACCAGATTTGGGTGGGAACCGAAATTCGTTACAAAGTATTTGAGAGAACCGGTCGTTAAAAGTGTGGAACGCTTATCAACTTTAACTTGACATATCTTTCGGTAAGAATGTTTATATGCAAATTGTGATCAATTTACAATATATTTTGGTCTCGTCTGTCGATTTCAAGTAATAACTCCATTTTTGTGTGGAAAGGGTCAATATTTCCTTTTAAACCTTTCTGATTGATTGTCCATTGTCACCTTTTGCTGTTTATATGCTGACGCAAGTCACTCAATTTGCACACAATGCCGATATGTATAGTCATCCACATTCCACATGCTTGCTTAACGTTTACTTATTTTAGCTAACCTTTTCTAGACTGAGACGACGATAATATTTTACTCTTGCGTCTCCCAGACATAGCGGTTGTTTTGAGTTGACTCGTGTGCGGTTCAGTGTGCTGGTTGAGTGTGCGGTTCAGTGTGCTGGTTGAGTGTGCGGTTCAGTGTGCTGGTTGAGTGTGCGGTTCAGTGTGCTGGTTGAGTGTGCGGTTCAGTGTGCTGGTTGAGTGTGCGGTTCAGTGTGCTGGTTGAGTGTGCGGTTCAGTGTGCTGGTTGTGTGTGCGGTTCAGTGTGCTGGTTGAGTGTGCGGTTCAGTGTGCTGGTAAATTAGTTCGGATCGTGCGAAGCGAGAGATGTTCTAAAATAGCACGGAAAATAACTACACAGGTCTCGTGAATCTTGCCGAAAGGCGGATCCAGAACAACGAAAAAAGTTGGTTTGGGGACCAAATACCAAGAAGTTCTACATAATTCCAAAACTCATCGGATTTCGCTCTCACCCACTAGCAGCTGATGTACACAAATTGGCAAAAGTTCTTAGATTTTTAAAAAATAAAAATGCGTCCACTTTTGACCGCTTTCAGGTGTTTTGGGGGTCATGGCCCCTTCCCCCCCCCCTTGGATCCGCCAGTGATCTTGCCATGCTTCAACTAAACGACTTCATTGTTGCTGAACACTTGGTTTTAATGTCCTTGTGTCATGTGTGTCATGTCATCAATAACGATTAACTGACACCGTGAACGGCCTAAGATCAAAGTTTGCGCTGCGCATACATTGGACGTCTACTTTGGACATTGATAACACCATACAGGGCTGCGGAGTCGGAGTCGGAGTCTGAGTTGCTAAAATGATGTCGACTCCGCAGCCCTGTACCATGTGTGCTTTAAAATACGACTTAAACGTCGCTCTCATCCAAATGAGTGTTGAAGACATGGGTCATTGCTATCCAATTGTTCGTAAACAATGATCGGTTATCAAGGATTTGAGACGCTGGAGCTAACTGCAGCGGAATGGGCAACACAGCATATAACTATTGTATAGTCATAATGCAGTAATGATTAAGTGTATTTCAGTGATCTTGCCTTACACGCGGGCCTGGGGTAATTCCTTAAATCACTTCTATGCTCATTGCTCAGTGTCAATAAGGCAGTTCGATCTACTCTTGAGTCTCAGTTTGGATGTAGATAAATTCATTCATTCCAAGCCAGTTTTGATAAAACGCTGATTTTGTATCGTAAGCATCACTCAGCAAACCTGATTGCATGCGCCTCAAATAGCTAGCCAGCCTGAACACGTCAGGCTAGTACAGTAGCTAGCCAGCCTGAACACGTCAGGTTGGTGCAATAGCTAGCCAGCCTAAACACGTCAGGCTGGTATAGTAGCTAGCCAGCCTGAACACGTCAGGCTGGTACAGTAGCTAGCCACATGTACGTCAGGCTGGTACAGTAGCTAGCCAGCCTGCTCGTCAGGCTGGTATAGTAGCTAGCCAGCTGTACGTCAGGCTGGTACAGTAGCTAGCCAGCCTGCTCGTCAGGCTGGTACAGTAGCTAGCCACCTGTACGTCAGGCTGGTACAGTAGCTAGCCAGCCTGCTCGTCAGGCTGGTATAGTAGCTAGCCAGCTATACGTCAGGCTGGTACAGTAGCTAGCTACATGCACGTCAGGCTGGTACAGTAGCTAGCTAGCCTGCACGTCAGGCTGGTACAGTAGCTAGCCAGCCTGAACACGTCAGGCTGGTACAGTAGCTAGCCAGTCTGAACACATCAGGCTGGTACAGTAGCTAGCCAGCCTGAACACGTCAGGCTGGTACAGTAGCTAGCCACCTGCACGTCAGGCTGGTACAGTAGCTAGCCAGTCTGAACACGTCAGGCTGGTACAGTAGCTAGCCACCTGTACGTCAGGCTGGTACAGTAGCTAGCCAGCCTGCTCGTCAGGCTGGTATAGTAGCTAGCCAGCTATACGTAGCTAGCCACCTGCACGTCAGGCTGGTACAGTAGCTAGCCAGTCTGAACACGTCAGGCTGGTACAGTAGCTAGCCACCTGTACGTCAGGCTGGTACAGTAGCTAGCCAGCCTGCTCGTCAGGCTGGTATAGTAGCTAGCCAGCTATACGTCAGGCTGGTACAGTAGCTAGCTACATGCACGTCAGGCTGGTACAGTAGCTAGCTAGCCTGCACGTCAGGCTGGTACAGTAGCTAGCCAGCCTGAACACGTCAGGCTGGTACAGTAGCTAGCCAGCCTGAACACGTCAGGCTGGTACAGTAGCTAGGCAGCCTGAACACGTCAGACTGGTACAGTAGCTAGCCAGCCTGAACACGTCAGGCTGGTACAGTAGCTAGCTAGCCCGTACGTCAGGCTGGTACAGTAGCTAGCCAGCCTGAACACATCAGGCTGGTACAGTAGCTAGCCAGTCTGAACACGTCAGGCTGGTACAGTAGCTAGCCAGCCTGAACACGTCAGGCTGGTACAGTAGCTAGCCAGCCTGAACACATCAGGCTGGTACAGTAGCTAGCCAGCCTGAACACGTCAGGCTGGTACAGTAGCTAGCCAGCCTGAACACGTCAGGCTGGTACAGTAGCTAGCCACCTGCACGTCAGGCTGGTACAGTAGCTAGCAAGTCTGAACACGTCAGGCTGGTACAGTAGCTAGCCAGCCTGGACACGTCAGGCTGGTATAGTAGCTAGCCAGCCTGAACACGTCAGGCTGGTACAGTAGCTAGCCAGTCTGAACACATCAGGCTGGTACAGTAGCTAGCCAGCCTGAACACGTCAGGCTGGTACAGTAGCTAGCCAGCCTGAACACATCAGGCTGGTACAGTAGCTAGCCAGCCTGAACACGTCAGGCTGGTACAGTAGCTAGCCAGCCTGAACACGTCAGGCTGGTACAGTAGCTAGCCACCTGCACGTCAGGCTGGTACAGTAGCTAGCCAGTCTGAACACGTCAGGCTGGTACAGTAGCTAGCCAGCCTGAACACGTCAGGCTGGTATAGTAGCTAGCCAGCCTGAACACGTCAGGCTGGTACAGTAGCTAGCCAGCCTGAACACGTCAGGCTGGTACAGTAGCTAGCCAGTCTGAACACGTCAGGCTGGTACAGTAGCTAGCCAGTCTGAACACATCAGGCTGGTACAGTAGCTAGCTAGCCTGCACGTCAGGCTGGTACAGTAGCTAGCCAGTCTGAACACGTCAGGCTGGTACAGTAGCTAGCCAGTCTGAACACGTCAGGCTGGTACAGTAGCTAGCTAGCCTGCACGTCAGGCTGGTACAGTAGCTAGCCAGCCTGAACACGTCAGGCTGGTACAGTAGCTAGCCAGCCTGAACACATCAGGCTGGTACAGTAGCTAGCCAGCCTGAACACGTCAGGCTGGTACAGTAGCTAGCCAGCCTGAACACGTCAGGCTGGTACAGTAGCTAGCCACCTGTACGTCAGGCTGGTACAGTAGCTAGCCAGCCTGCTCGTCAGGCTGGTACAGTAGCTAGCCACCTGTACGTCAGGCTGGTACAGTAGCTAGCCAGCCTGCTCGTCAGGCTGGTATAGTAGCTAGCCAGCTGTACGCCAGGCTGGTACAGTAGCTAGCTACCTGCACGTCAGGCTGGTACAGTAGCTAGCTAGCCTGCACGTCAGGCTGGTACAGTAGCTAGCCAGCCTGAACACGTCAGGCTGGTACAGTAGCTAGCCAGTCTGAACACATCAGGCTGGTACAGTAGCTAGCCAGCCTAAACACGTCAGGCTGGTACAGTAGCTAGCCACATGTACGTCAGGCTGGTACAGTAGCTAGCCAGCCTGAACACGTCAGGCTGGTACAGTAGCTAGCCAGCCTGAACACGTCAGGCTGGTACAGTAGCTAGCCAGCCTGAACACGTCAGGCTGGTACAGTAGCTAGCCAGCCTGAACACGTCAGGATGGTACAGTAGCTAGCCAGCCTGAACACGTCAGGCTGGTACAGTAGCTAGCCAGCCTGAACACGTCAGGCTGGTACAGTAGCTAGCCAGTCTGAACACGTCAGGCTGGTACAGTAGCTAGCCAGCCTGAACACGTCAGGCTGGTACAGTAGCTAGCCAGCCTGAACACATCAGGCTGGTGCAGTAGCTAGCCAGCCTGAACACGTCAGGCTGGTACAGTAGCTAGCCAGCCTGAACACGTCAGGCTGGTACAGTAGCTAGCCACCTGTACGTGAGGCTGGTACAGTAGCTAGCCAGCCTGCACGTCAGGCTGGTACAGTAGCTAGCCAGTCTGAACACGTCAGGCTGGTACAGTAGCTAGCCAGCCTGCACGTCAGGCTGGTACAGTAGCTAGCCAGTCTGAACACGTCAGGCTGGTACAGTAGCTAGCCAGCCTGAACACGTCAGGCTGGTACAGTAGCTAGCCAGCCTGAACACGTCAGGCTGGTACAGTAGCTAGCCAGTCTGAACGTCAGGCTGGTACAGTAGCTAGCCACATGTACGTCAGGCTGGTACAGTAGCTAGCCAGCCTGAACACGTCAGGCTGGTACAGTAGCTAGCCAGCCTGAACACGTCAGGCTGGTACAGTAGCTAGCCAGTCTGAACGTCAGGCTGGTACAGTAGCTAGCCACATGTACGTCAGGCTGGTACAGTAGCTAGCCAGCCTGAACACGTCAGGCTGGTACAGT
This sequence comes from Chirona hameri, assembly GCA_036785665.1. Lineage (NCBI taxonomy): Eukaryota > Metazoa > Arthropoda > Thecostraca > Balanomorpha > Balanidae > Chirona > Chirona hameri. Next base: position 22,642 of record JAXIVJ010012305.1, on the reverse strand, counting down.
AGCTAGCCAGCCTGAACACGTCAGGCTGGTACAGTAGCTAGCCAGTCTGAACGTCAGGCTGGTACAGTAGCTAGCCACATGTACGTCAGGCTGGTACAGTAGCTAGCCAGCCTGAACACGTCAGGCTGGTACAGTAGCTAGCCAGCCTGAACACATCAGGCTGGTACAGTAGCTAGCCAGTCTGAACACGTCAGGCTGGTACAGTAGCTAGCCAGCCTGAACACGTCAGGCTGGTACAGTAGCTAGCAAGCCTGAACACGTCAGGCTGGTACAGTAGCTAGCCAGCCTGAACACGTCAGGCTGGTACAGTAGCTAGCCAGCCTGAACACGTCAGGCTGGTACAGTAGCTAGCCAGTCTGAACACGTCAGGCTGGTACAGTAGCTAGCCAGTCTGAACACGTCAGGCTGGTACAGTAGCTAGCCAGTCTGAACACGTTAGGCTGGTACAGTAGCTAGCCAGACTGAACACGTCAGGCTGGTGCAGTAGCTAGCCAGCCTGAACACGTCAGGCTGGTACAGTAGCTAGCTAGTCTGAACGTCAGGCTGGTACAGTAGCTAGCTAGCCTGCACACGTCAGGCTGGTACAGTAGCTAGCCAGCCTGAACACGTCAGGCTTGTACAGTAGCTAGCCAGCCTGAACACGTCTGGCTGGTACAGTAGCTAGCCAGCCTGAACACGTCAGGCTGGTACAGTAGCTAGCCAGCCTGAACACGTCAGGCTGGTACAGTAGCTAGCCAGCCTGAACACGTCAGGCTGGTACAGTAGCTAGCCAGCCGGCACGTCGTCTTCAATCTCGCAATGTCCGTACGCTGACTGGATTTAACAAGAGAATGTTCGGATGCTCAAGTGATCGATCAATGTTTGCCCAGTCCTGTGATGTCATCACGGTCACTGCCCTGCCACGGCTCTCTGTCACGTACTGCAGCCGTCATCCCGGTCACGAGCGCCACGTACCGCAGCCGTCATCCTGATCACGAGCGCCACGTATCGCAGCCGTCATCCCGGTCACGAGTGTATCGCACCGCAGCCGTCATCCCGGTCCCGGTCAGGAGCGGTCAGAGACTCCAACTCAGACTGCCAAGTGGCGCGAATCAGCACCGCCATTGATTACGTTACGTGACTGGATGCTGACTGCTGTTCACAGCGAATTCATTTTCATGGCAGTTATAACAGTTATTGCGTATATGCAAATGGCTGTAAAATCTGTAATAGTCTGATTACTTGCTTTAGACACTTTCAATAAATCAAATTTGCTCTGCTTTATGTTCGCCATTCATCTGTAGTTTGTATTATATATATATATATATATATATATATATATATATATATATATATATATATATATATATATATATATATATATATATATATATATATATATATATATATATATATATATATATATATATATATTTATATATATTTATTATTATTAATTGTATTGTATTTGTATTGCTGATGAAAGCAAAGTCATTTCAGAGCGATCGATCGTTATTAACGTAGGTATCCTGCAATAATACCACTAAATTAATGTAATCTCATAACTACAATGCAGATTAGTAACAACAGTTCATGATATAATTACCAGAGAGCTCTGCTAGATTAATGGACGCAATCAGTTTTCAGGTTTCAGCAATGCAGCGTGTGTATGAAAACAAACCATGGCTTTTGTAGGCCGCGAGGGCTTTTAGCACATATTCATAGACAAAATGGGGGAAAACTTCGCCCCATGTTCAGCAATGGTATGGGAGCAAGTGCTAAATAGGTAATCAAGCTTAAAAGTGTTAGCTCAGTCAGTGATAAAAACTCCGTACGGTAGTAATTAAAGGGAATGTTTCACCTTTGTGTTGGTTTTGACCTGAGATAAACATTATCTTTGTCCGTTATTGAAATGTCTAAATTATTAACCACTTTCCCAACAACTTATCCGTTTTTAAGCAACTGAATTTCGCATTTGCAAAATGGGATCTATGATAGTGCCGCCACTGATTGGCTGACAGCCACTTCAAGTTTGTTGGTCCTTGGAGTCCCACGACCTGTATTTATCGAACCTTGGCTGGATAACCCGCTGCGAATACGATGTAAAGAACGCGATAGGTTGCGGTCCAAGTTGAAGTTTTTCGCGTTGTTTGAAGTCTCAGTTATGGATTGATTGTTTATTTTTATAAAATAAATATTGAGCTATCGCGAGTAAATATTGAGCTATTTTGAATAAATATCGAGCTAGAAACCCGTGATAACAAAAGACTTGTTTGTATTCAAGTCGCCAGAATTGTCTGAAAAGAGTGTGCCATATCATTTGGCAGCGTAAAGTGTTCTCTATAGCTCTCTATAGCTCAATAATGACGCCATCATTCCAATAACAAACTTAATTTTTATCAAGTTCAGTGTTTTTTCGAGAGACAAAAATATCACCATCGTTTTCAGCAGCACTTACTTCATATTTTCGACTACAACCGGCGTACATTTTACAACTTTCAGAAAGGTGAAACATTCCCTTTAAAGGATTGTGCGCACCTGGAAACTAGAAGAACCGAACATATCCAAACTAAGTGTTCCGAAGGGCTTAGAGCACGCTCATTCAGCACGACTTATGTGCTACGTGCTGCGTAGTTCTTTACAGTCTATCACTAGAATATTGAAATAAGACCATTTCAATGGACGAAGAGACGCGAGAAATGACGACCACGACTCTTCTGTTTCTGTAGTCTCACCTGACGACCACGACTCTTCTGCTTCTGTAGTCTCACCTGACGACCACGACTCTTCTGCTTCTGTAGTCTCACCTGACGACTACGACTCTTCTGCTTCTGTAGTCTCACCTGACGACCACGACTCTTCTGCTTCTGTAGTCTCACCTGACGACCACGACTCTTCTGCTTCTGTAGTCTCACCTGACGACCACGACTCTTCTGCTTCTGTAGTCTCACCTGACGACCACGACTCTTCTGCTTCTGTAGTCTCACCTGAGCAGCAGGTCGGAGCAGGGCGGCGCAGAGCAGCGCTGCGCGGAGGAGCCGTCTCATCCTGCTGGTCGTGTCGGGGCTGCACAGTGCGTAGTGAGCGCTGCCTGCCGCTGCCTGCCGCCGCCGCCGCCGTCTCCTCACTCCGTCCGTCAGAGAGAGGACCGCCTGCCGAGCCGCCCCGGGCTGCTCCCAGCTGGGGTTGACGACACCGGTCCCGCTGGTCCGCTGGTGCGCTGGTCCGCTGGTCCGCTGGTCCGCTGGTCCGCTGGTCCGCTGGTCCGCTGGTCCGCTGGGCGGCGCACACCGGCCCATGGACGGCTCTGTGTGGTCAGTAAAGTGGGGGCTCTGTGTGGTCAGTAAAGTGGCGGCTCTGTGTGGTCAGTAAAGTGGCGGCTCTGTGTGGTCAGTAAAGTGGCGGCTCTGTGTGATCAGTAATGTGACGGCTCTGTGTGGTCAGTAAAGTGGCGGCTCTGTGTGGTCAGTACAGTGGCGGCTCTGTGGGGTCAGTAAAGTGACGGCTCTGTGTGGTCAGTAAAGTGGCGGCTCTGTGTGGTAAGTAAAGTGGCGGCTCTGTGTGGTCAGTAAAGTGACGGCTCTGTGTGGTCAGTAAAGTGGCGGCTCTGTGTGGTCAGTAAAGTGGTGGCTCTGTGTGGTCAGTAAAGTGGCGGCTCTGTGTGATCAGTAAAGTGACGGCTCTGTGTGGTCAGTAAAGTGGCGGCTCTGTGTGGTCAGTAAAGTGGCGGCTCTTTGTGATCAGTAAAGTGAGGGCTCTGTGTGGTCAGTAAAGTGGCGGCTCTGTGTGGTCAGTAAAGTGGCGGCTCTGTGTGGTCAGTAAAGTGGCGGCTCTGTGTGGTCAGTAAAGTGGCGGCTCTGTGTGGTCAGTAAAGTGGCGGCTCTGTGTGGTCAGTAAAGTGACGGCTCTGTGTGGTCAGTAAAGTGGCGGCTCTGTGTGGTCAGTAAAGTGACGGCTCTGTGTGGTCAGTAAAGTGGCGGCTCTGTGTGGTCAGTAAAGTGGCGGCTCTGTGTGGTCAGTAAAGTGACGGCTCTGTGTGGTCAGTAAAGTGGCGGCTCTGTGTGGTCAGTAAAGTGACGGCTCTGTGTGGTCAGTAAAGTGGCGGCTCTGTGTGGTCAGTAAAGTGGCGGCTCTGTGTGGTCAGTAAAGTGGCGGCTCTGTGTGGTCAGTAAAGTGACGGCTCTGTGTGGTCAGTAAAGTGGCGGCTCTGTGTGGTCAGTAAAGTGACGGCTCTGTGTGGTCAGTAAAGTGGCGGCTCTGTGTGGTCAGTAAAGAGGCGGCTCTGTGTGGTCAGTATAGTGGCGGCTCTGTGTGGTCAGTAAAGTGAGGGCTCTGTGTGGTCAGTAAAGTGGCGGCTCTGTGTGGTCAGTAAAGTGGCGGCTCTGTGTGGTCAGTAAAGTGACGGCTCTGTGTGGTCAGTAAAGTGGCGGCTCTGTGTGGTCAGTAAAGTGACGGCTCTGTGTGGTCAGTAAAGTGGGGGCTCTGTGTGGTCAGTAAAGTGGCGGCTCTGTGTGGTCAGTAAAGTGACGGCTCTGTGTGGTCAGTAAAGTGGCGGCTCTGTGTGGTCAGTAAAGTGACGGCTCTGTGTGGTCAGTAAAGTGGCGGCTCTGTGTGGTCAGTAAAGTGACGGCTCTGTGTGGTCAGTAAAGTGGCGGCTCTGTGTGGTCAGTATAGTGGCGGCTCTGTGTGGTCAGTAAAGTGACGGCTCTGTGTGGTCAGTAAAGTGGCGGCTCTGTGTGGTCAGTAAAGTGACGGCTCTGTGTGGTCAGTAAAGTGGCGGCTCTGTGTGGTCAGTAAAGTGAGGGCTCTGTGTGGTCAGTAAAGTGACGGCTCTGTGTGGTCAGTAAAGTGACGGCTCTGTGTGGTCAGTAAAGTGGCGGCTCTGTGTGGTCAGTATAGTGGCGGCTCTGTGTGGTCAGTAAAGTGACGGCTCTGTGTGGTCAGTAAAGTGGCGGCTCTGTGTGGTCAGTAAAGTGACGGCTCTGTGTGGTCAGTAAAGTGGCGGCTCTGTGTGGTCAGTAAAGTGAGGGCTCTGTGTGGTCAGTAAAGTGACGGCTCTGTGTGGTCAGTAAAGTGGCGGCTCTGTGTGGTCAGTATAGTGGCGGCTCTGTGTGGTCAGTAAAGTGACGGCTCTGTGTGGTCAGTAAAGTGGCGGCTCTGTGTGGTCAGTAAAGTGACGGCTCTGTGTGGTCAGTAAAGTGGCGGCTCTGTGTGGTCAGTAAAGTGAGGGCTCTGTGTGGTCAGTAAAGTGACGGCTCTGTGTGGTCAGTAAAGTGGCGGCTCTGTGTGGTCAGTAAAGTGGCGGCTCTGTGTGGTCAGTAAAGTGGCGGCTCTGTGTGGTCAGTAAAGTGACGGCTCTGTGTGGTCAGTATAGTGGCGGCTCTGTGTGGTCAGTAAAGTGGCGGCTCTGTGTGGTCAGTAAAGTGACGGCTCTGTGTGGTCAGTAAAGTGGCGGCTCTGTGTGGTCAGTAAAGTGGCGGCTCTGTGTGGTCAGTAAAGTGACGGCTCTGTGTGGTCAGTATAGTGGCGGCTCTGTGTGGTCAGTAAAGTGGCGGCTCTGTGTGGTCAGTAAAGTGACGGCTCTGTGTGGTCAGTAAAGTGGCGGCTCTGTGTGGTCAGTAAAGTGGCGGCTCTGTGTGGTCAGTAAAGTGAGGGCTCTGTGTGGTCAGTAAAGTGACGGCTCTGTGTGGTCAGTAAAGTGGCGGCTCTGTGTGGTCAGTAAAGTGGCGGCTCTGTGTGGTCAGTAAAGTGGCGGCTCTGTGTGGTCAGTAAAGTGGCGGCTCTGTGTGGTCAGTAACGATACGGCTCTTAGTCATGGGCGTCGCCACCACTACGGACAGTACGGACAGTAACCGTACAAGCTGGCGAACCTCCAAAAACTTGTACGGACTGTCCGTACAAGTTTGCGGAACCATTTGAAGGTGCAGAATTATAAATATTGATACCTGAAATGTACATATTCTAATTATCTTCAGATAGACTATTTGTGACGAATCGTGACGAATTACTTCTATTCATGGAACTTATTGCTCAACATAAGAAAACAAATCTTATTGTCTCCTCCCCAACTTGAACGCACAAATTGACAGTTTAAATTAAATGTTAACGTTTTTCGTCTGGAGTTCGGAATAGGAGTATGTGCGAAAATGGCAAGAGGCATGGACATTTTGTCCTTACCATTACTAAAACGTTTAGCCGTTTAGTGAGCGGTGCTTGATGTGAAAGCGGGTACTGCAAGTTTGGGGACGATATTGGCAGTAGTTTACGAGATATTGCAAAATACGCGAGCGAGCAAAACAAAGTACTCTCGTGTTAGTCACTAGTCCAGTAACATAAATGGCCAGTCCGTAATTTTACTGAACTGTATTTGGCTTCCTCCTGGCGTTGACAACGCTGATGCACGCGCGTTTTATTTTACATGGATCCAAGCACAGTGTATTAGGCCTAACCGGCGCCGTGCTGGGGAGGGGGGGGGGGGGAGGGGAGTTGGATGTGCTTCCTGAAATTTTAAGAAATGCAAGGAACAAACGGGAGAGCTAGAGACGTGCTAGCTAGAGACATGTGACTGATACCACAGTGTTTATCTCGTGGAGATGCGTCTCCCCATATGCAACATGACCAACCTGCGTCACCGAATGACCTTTACCTGAGGTCATATTTTGAACGTGACCCGATCCCGTCACTATAATTATGGTTCGGATTGTCTTGACGAAGCAAACACGATGGCATTAAAATCATTGCCCTATCTTGATTAGGTAAAAAGTTATGCACGACCAACTTTTGGGAAGAAAATGCCAACATGACCTTTGGTTACCTCTGGTGAGTCTGGACTCTCTGGAGGCTGGAACCTAAACTATTGACCTTATATGCAGTTCGAGGACTCTTAAGCGATAGCATTTTGCAAGAGCTTCCGATTGCGCTTCTCCGTTTGTTCCACGCTATCATAGTTCCCGAGATATTTGGGGTATTTCTGGAGCGATGTCCTAAACTTGGTAAATTTTACCTTTGATGACCTCTGGTGACCTCAATATTGACCTGAGCGAAAATGTCACGAGCGTAGAAACAAGGGAGCCGGAAGGCCATGGGTGCCCACTTTTCGGCTATTTTTTTGGCTAAAAATCTTTAGCTAAATTATCCAGATATACCCAAAAAACTTTGGTTTTCTAAAGCAATATATTTCGATAACATAGACACGCATTTTCAGTATAGATTGCGAAAGTGGCGCAAAATTAGAAAATGGCGCATGTTGTTATGACATTGTGTGCTTCGGGGAAGCTATCTGGTACAGTGGTAACTGGTAAGACATTTGCTTTCTGCGCCGGGGACTCGGCGGGCCTCTGAAAAATTCGTCCCGGCTCCCATATCCCTCGGAACAGGGTGAGAGTTCCAATTAGCGCTTTGGTCGCAGGAGGATATGGTGCTTGGTCCACTACATTGTGTGCTTTGAAAGAAGAATAGAAGTAAGCTGTAACAAGCTAGGAACTTGGTTTATATAATTATTTATAAAATTAGTGAGTACAAATGTAATGATTATCTCATCATTGCTTACACAACTAGGATAATATTGTCAGTGGCGAAGCGAAGGGTTCGCTCGCTGGTCCAGTAACGCTGCTTTTATCGCATGCTTACATATGAAGCTTCTCGGCACAGCGCTAAGTTGTTTTGACACAACGCTGAATGACAGGACAAAACTAATTATATGGGCAGTGGAAGTCTCCAACCAATATATTCAGCAGGAGAGTCCTTACAACCAGAGTATGTGTAACGGGGTTTTCCGGCGCAATCGGGTACTATCTACATGCAACATTCCGCAACAATTTCTTCTAACATTTGGAGCTCTTGTTCTGGTTAATTTTGGGCCGTTGATGGAAAGGGCATCAATTTCGTGGCTCTTCGGCTTTACTTGCAACAATTAGAGTCACTTGCAACATTTGAAACAATTTGCAATATTTGCATAATTTTGCTCACGGGTTTTTCTTGAGATCAGGAATCGAACTATGACATTTTCAGAACGTTCCACTCCCGTGTTTTCGAGATATTACTAAATTATTGGAGGAATTTTGGCGTATGCGTCCGTTTTCATGATTGCAATGTTGGATTCGCACCTGACCCGTACATAAGTTGTATTTTATTTGGAAGCAAGTCAATCAGCGGCGAACACATAGATCGCTGCACGGTTAGGGTGGGGGGGGGGGGGGGGGGGATTTGCCGGTTAATAGATAATTGGTCCGGTGCAATAAGGTCCGGGTTCCTTGTTCGCGAGCCGTCACCAATGGCCCTCTGGCTCCTCCTTACATGATTTTACCAACGGGTTATGTCTCCCAAATATCACAATGAGTTCCGAAAGTGGTGCACTGCCCCTCCTACATACCCAGTGCAACGCTACGCTGAGGACCAACTCCCTCTAGAACTAACACATTCATACATTCTTGCACTCAGTCTCTCCCCATGCATTCACTCAACCATCAATCTCTTTCATACTATGCAGTAAACTGTCAGTTGGTCTCATGACCTCCCCTTTTCCTATTCCCTCCAGTGGTGCGTAGCACTGCGCCGGGTACGCAGTTTCGGGAGTCATATGGCGTGCTTATGGCTCCCATAGGCACTTGATAAGACACAACGACTTAACAATTCATTATGTGTATACTTACCTCGTGAACATTCCATTACAAAGTCCGCCGTTGTAGCCTTATTATAGTCGAGCGCTCGCGTCTTATTGCGTATTCCCGAGGCACCACCCGATACTGCTGCAGCAGCCTACTAAAAACCGAAGTCTCACTGCCGGAGCTACCTGGCTCACTGCGGAATAGATCCCGTCCAAGGGCGGATCCAGTCGGCCGTTTTTTTTTGTGGGGGGGGGGGGGGGACGGATTTTAACGGACCTTACCTACCCCCAATTTCGAATTTCTTCCCGGATTTGGGCCACTTCATTTTGTAACCACACTATTTCGATTTTGTTTTAAGCCTTTGCAGCATTATAATGTGGATTTGCATGTTATAGTAGGTACTTGTTATTTAGCGCCGCGAAGCGGCGCGATTTTTTCTCTCTGGGGTTTGCCTGATAAAACCCAGACACATAGGCATTTTTAGCTTCTTAGTCTAGTAGAGAATAAGAAGCTAAAAATGTTATTCATTCAATTCAGCGTTACGACGAAACGAAGACGATGATGTTGGCTTCGTTATGACGATGGCCACTGATGTGACGCCGCGAAGCGGCGTGAACATTTTAATTTTAGGTCGTGGAAAACGCAATTTTAATATTGGAACCAGACTGTGAGTGGAGCCAATCCTCAGGTAACCCCTTTTCCTGGTTGCACATCTCGGTATGACGAAAAATGTTGAAATGAAGGTAGTTTTTCATACACATTAGCCTCGGATAGTAAATCACGATGATCGGTGGCAGTCTGCGCTCAATAGTACATACGATAATATTAACTGTATTCTGTACACCTACCTATGTACCGAACTGTAACAAACAACTGGTAACGGTGCAAATGGTTTCGAAATAGCAAGAGGCAGACCGACATTTCCGCGCATAAATGGTCCCTGTGGATCTGAAGGAGCCTGGGGGAGATGGCTTGGGGAGATAGTCCTGGCCTGGTCCCCTTATTAGCTCTTCGGGCTAGCAAGTTGGGAACCGCTGGATCAGCTTCCGGGTGCCGGTGTCCGCGTCTTTGCGTTCGCGTCGCCTTTGTCGGAACTCGGCAGACTAGCTAAACATGTAGCCCGCTTTAAAGTTAATATTTTATGAAGAGAGTTGGCCCTGGGACCTGCAATTACCGCCAAGGAGAGCCTCTGCAAGACACTTAATGGAATTAATTTTCCAAATTTGTATATGTGTAACGTTGGTTACATTTCTTCGCTCTGGAACTACGGCTAAATTTTCCACCTTTCAGCACCTGAGCCCGTGGGGCCCGGCCACGTTAGCACGAGCACCGTCGGCCATGTTTCAGGAAGCGAAATCACTAGCCGGCCAGCCCCGCCGCCCAACAGCAGAGTAAACACACCTGCGGTTTGTTTTCACACACGCCACTTCGCACCGCTTCACCTCTTCACACCACTGCCGGAAAAGCCAGTACCCGGTGGTCGGGACTGCGGGGCGATGGCCTCTGAACTCTCGGAATGCCGGCCAGCTGAAGACGGTGACAGCCCGCGAGCAGACC
>JAXIVJ010012305.1:5000-7500 GCA_036785665.1 Chirona hameri | reverse complement strand
CACACACACACACACACACACACACAGACACAGACACAGACACAGACACAGACACAGACACAGACACAGACACAGACACAGACACAGACACAGACACAGACACAGACACAGACACAGACACAGACACAGACACAGACACAGACACAGACACAGACACAGACACAGACACAGACACAGACACAGACACAGACACAGACACAGACACAGACACAGACACAGACACAGACACAGACACAGACACACACACACACACACACACACACACACACACACACACACACACACACACACACACAGACACAGACACAGACACAGACACAGACACAGACACAGACACAGACACAGACACAGACACAGACACAGACACAGACACAGACACAGACACAGACACAGACACAGACACAGACACAGACACAGACACAGACACAGACACAGACACAGACACAGACACAGACACAGACACAGACACAGACACAGACACAGACACAGACACAGACACAGACACAGACACAGACACAGACACAGACACAGACACAGACACAGACACAGACACAGACACAGACACAGACACAGACACAGACACAGACACAGACACAGACACAGACACAGACACAGACACAGACACAGACACAGACACAGACACAGACACAGACACAGACGCAGACGCAGACGCAGACGCAGACGCAGACGCAGACGCAGACGCAGACGCAGACGCAGACGCAGACGCAGACGCAGACGCAGACGCAGACGCAGACGCAGACGCAGACGCAGACGCAGACGCAGACGCAGACGCAGACGCAGACGCAGACGCAGACGCAGACGCAGACGCAGACGCAGACGCAGACGCAGACGCAGACGCAGACACAGACACAGACACAGACACAGACACAGACACAGACACAGACACAGACACAGACACAGACACAGACACAGACACAGACACAGACACAGACACAGACACAGACACAGACACAGACACAGACACAGACACAGACACAGACACAGACACAGACACAGACACAGACACAGACACAGACACAGACACAGACACAGACACAGACACAGACACAGACACAGACACAGACACAGACACAGACACAGACACAGACACAGACACAGACACAGACACAGACACAGACACAGACACAGACACAGACACAGACACAGACACAGACACAGACACAGACACAGACACAGACACAGACACAGACACAGACACAGACACAGACACAGACACAGACACAGACACAGACACAGACACAGACACAGACACAGACACAGACACAGACACAGACACAGACACAGACACAGACACAGACACAGACACAGACACAGACACAGACACAGACACAGACACAGACACAGACACAGACACAGACACAGACACAGACACAGACACAGACACAGACACAGACACAGACACAGACACAGACACAGACACAGACACAGACACAGACACAGACACAGACGCATACACAGACACAGACACAGACACAGACACAGACACAGACACAGACACAGACACAGACACAGACACAGACACAGACACAGACACAGACACAGACACAGACACAGACACACACACAGACACACACACACACACACACACACACACACACACACACACACACACACACACACACACACACACACACACACACACACACACACACACACACACACACACACACACACACAGACACAGACACAGACACAGACACAGACACAGACACAGACACAGACACAGACACAGACACAGACACAGACACAGACACAGACACAGACACAGACACAGACACAGACACAGACACAGACACAGACACAGACACAGACACAGACACAGACACAGACACAGACACAGACACAGACACAGACACAGACACAGACACAGACACAGACACAGACACAGACACAGACACAGACACAGACACAGACACAGACACAGACACAGACACAGACACAGACACAGACACAGACACAGACACAGACACAGACACAGACACAGACACAGACACAGACACAGACACAGACACAGACACAGACACAGACACAGACACAGACACAGACACAGACACAGACACAGACACAGACACAGACACAGACACAGACACAGACACAGACACAGACACAGACACAGACACAGACACAGACACAGACACAGACACAGACACAGACACAGACACAGACACAGACACAGACACAGACACAGACACAGACACAGACACAGACACAGACACAGACACAGACACAGACACAGACACAGACACAGACACAGACACAGACACAGACACAGACACAGACACAGACACAGACACAGACACAGACACAGACACAGACACAGACACAGACACAGACACAGACACAGACACAGACACAGACACAGACACAGACACAGACACAGACACAGACACAGACACAGACACAGACACAGACACAGACACAGACACAGACACAGACACAGACACAGACACAGACACAGACACAGACACAGACACAGACA
>JAXIVJ010012304.1:0-40764 GCA_036785665.1 Chirona hameri | reverse complement strand
TATATATATATATATATATTATATATATATATATATTATATATATATATATATATATATATATATATATATATTATATATATATATATATATATATATATATATATATATATATATTATATATATATATATATATATATATATATATATATATATATATATATATATATAAATATATATATATATATATATATATATATATATATATATATATATATATATATATATATATATATATATATATATATATATATATATATATATATATATATATTATATATATATATATATATATATATATATATATATATATATATATATATATATATATATATATTATATATATATATATATATATATATATATATATATATATATATATATATATATATATATATATATATATATATAATATATATATATATATATATATATATATATATATATATATATATATATAATATATATATATATATATATATATATATATATATATATATATATATATATATAATATATATATATATATATATATATATAATATATATATATATATATATATATATATATATATATATATATATATATATATATATAATATATATATATATATATATATATATATATATATATATATAATATATATATATATATATATATATATATATATATATATATATATATATATATATATATATATATATTATATAATATATATATATATATATATATATATATATATATATATATATATATATATATATATATATATATATATATATATATATATATATATATATATATATATATATATATATATATATATATATATATATATATATATATATATATATATATATATATATATATATATATATATATATATATATATATATATATATACATATATATATATATATATATATATATATTATATATATATATATATATATATATATATTATATATATATATATATATATATATATATATATATATATATATATATATATATATATATATATATATATATATATATATATATATATATATATATATATATATATATATATATATATATATATATATATATATATATATATATATATATATATATATATATATATATATATATATATATATATATATATATATATATATATATATATATATATATATATATATATATATATATATATAATATATATATATATATATATATATATATATATATATATATATATATATATAATATATATATATATATATATTATATATATATATATATATATATATATATATATATATATATATATATATATATATATATATATATATATATATATATATATATATATATATATATATATATATATATATATATATATATATATATATATATATATATATATATAATAAAGTGGCCGAAATCCGTAGAGTTTTTCCATATCCAGGGGGTATTTTCTGGGGGTGGGGGGCTTCTCCCAGGGGCTTGCACCCCCGCCCCCCCCCCCCCCTTTTATGAAGGTATGGCTGCGCCCCTGCCCATAACTTACAATAGGTATGTAGGGGTAGTAGATATGGCTGGTATATAATGCTGAACTGAATTAATGGCCACTTCTGTGTCTAATACATTTCAACGTATGTTGGAACGATGTTATATTAAATGGCACTGCAACTCACCAAAAACTTGTATCTTGCTGCGGCCGTGTTTTTATTCCCCTTATCGTAGTGTGCCTCTGTTGAGGGGGTGTTGAACCGGTCTGCTGCGAGCTCGCCGTCTTCAGTTACCAAAATGACAGCCACAACGGAGAGAGTCACCGCCGACCTTAGCCCTGCGGAAAGACAACTGTACTGACTGGCTGTAGATCAGCGGCGTCCATGGTGGCTCTGATTCCTCCACCCCAGCAGCAACTCCGCCCCTGGTGGCCGCTGAAGGAAACCAAGTAATGCGCCTCCCCGGCGGGCGGCGGGCCGGTGGCCTTTCAGCCGATCCATGATCAGGGCCTTCTCTAACATGTTTAACTGAGGGGGGCGGGGGCGGGGGCTGCGGCCCCCAGTGAAGCCGCCATTCCTCCAGTCGAGGAAAAATCGCGTCACTTGGGGGGGGGGGGGCACCTATTTGTTATCGGTTGTATATAAAAAAAACTACATCGGTGGAGTAAATAAAGGCAACAATCTTAAATACACGCAAGTTTAATAACTAAAGCGATAAAATAAGTAAATACAACTCAGATAATAATTGTATGGCAAATATCGCTTCAGTTTCGCGCACAAAAGACTATTCTGACCAGTGTCTGGACAATGAACAAGTGTTATTTGGTTGCAATCGGCACAGTGGAAGGATAAGTTTGTTTCCTTTGCCAGGGACCTGGGTTCATATTAATCGACGGGCCTCGTCGAAAATTTGACCCGGCCCCTAATATCCCTCGGAACAGGGTGACAGATCCAATTATTGCCTTGGTTCCAAGAGAATGTAGTGCTTGGTCCACAAATGAAACCAAACCGAAGAAGTACTCTCATATGTCACGACTGGTTGAGGGCCTGAGGTGGCCCTCAGCCGGTTAGAGGGCCTTGGGCCATTGGTCGTCTGAGATACCCCAGGCTGATCTGAGTTGATATTTTCCAGATATGAGAGGGCTTTATGCCCATCAGAGCAGCTCGGTCGATCTGAGAGGGCCCTCAGCCGCTCTGAGAAGCCCAGATCAGAATTGAGAGGGACCCCTCTTAAGTCTAAAGAGGGAGCTACTGCACTCTGAGAGGACCATCGAACAGTATGACGGGGCCTTAGGCCGGTCTGATAATACCCTATGCAGGTCTGAGAGGGCACATGACAGGCCTGAGATGGCCCCTCTGCCGGTCTGAGAGGGCATCGTGCCGGGCTGAGTCAGGCCTGATGGAGACCCTTCCAATCGTTTTTTATTAGTTTTTCTTGAGTGTTTATGGGAGCAAAGCATATTGTTTGCCTCTCGAATTGCTTGAGAGGGACAGCTGCTCCCCTTGCCCACTCGGCTCTTCCATCACCCCCGGGTTTGACCCACGGCATTTAACCGCTTTAGCCTAAGAGACAGTGTGTCTCAGACCCATAGCTACAACTATTTCCCCAGCTCTTGACCCAGTTGCCCGAGTCCGGCAGGGCCTCAAGATTTCAACGCCTTGCATTGGGGGTCTAACGAACCTCGCCCTACGGGAGCTTTTTTCACCTTCGCCCTACGAGGGGTCCTAAAAAGACCTCCCCCTGTTAACTTCCAAACCAAGCAAGATAGAGCAACGCGGTAAGAACTAACATGTTGCCTGTCATGTTTGGAATCTCACGATATGCAGTCTTAGGTTTCGGTTCAACGAGCAACCTTCCAGGTCAAGTGAATGACCTCGATCGACCACGTCCAGAACAGCGATTATGCTCTGTCAGAAACCTCAAAATTAGAAATTGATAAATGTAAATAAAAAGTCATGTTCCTAGACCAGTTTTGTCTCAGAAACACAGAAAAGGTAACTATGTATTCGTATCTGGTCAAAAAGTCCAAAAATGTATTAAAAAATGTCGTCATCAGTGTCTTATACTTAGGGAGCCATCACTCAGTCAAAAAAAAGATATTGCTTTTAAATTTGGTTTGGGTCCATGCTCTGTTCTCACACATATATTCCGGTTTTTTAACATCTTTGAAAATTTTGTTTTTGGTGATTTTTCCTATAAAATCACTTTTTGTTCGTATTAGGTATTAGGGATAAAAAAATCAAAAATCCGAGATTGCCATTTTAAAAAAAAATCATTTTATATCTTGGCTTAATTGCGTTTCCAATTTGCTTCAAAACTCTGTTTTTTTAAGATTTTTCAAACATGTATCGTTTTTCCACCTACATGACGACAACAAAACATCATTATCTCCCAAATTTTTCAATTACTTTAAATTAATTTTTACAGCATATGTATAATTGTTGTAGACTCAGCTACTAAAAATGTCAGCAAGATGCGCCTCATGTGTAAAAAGTTATGCAAGAAAAACCTCAGGGGGGGTCGTTTTAGGACCCCCCCGTAGGGCAAGGGTTAAGGCTTCAAACATTTCGGTGCCCGTTCTTCTCTTCACATCTGTTTCTGCTTGACAGATACAAATACATGCAACTTTTGTGATTCATCAGACAAGTACAGTTCATGTACCGTACTCGAAACCCAATAATACAACAAGATTTGGCAGGTGGATGTCCAAAGCCAATCATCGGGGCAAAATGTGTGGGTGGCCCCCAGTCAAAATTTCTTACAGGAGGCCCTGCCTACAATCGGTATATTTCGGATTGTGTATACCGGTGACCTAAAGTCTGGTCAATTTCGTGACCTCCCCCATTTTAAGTCAAATGGGAAATATTAACCCTCGCCCGGGTAGGGGGTGGATGCCCCCACTCTCGGTTTTCTAGAATAACTCGCGTAGTTTTTAACCGATTGCAATACAACTTCCAGTACTCTACTTTTTTAAAATTTGACACAGAATCTTACAAATTTTAATTTCTAACCCACATGATCCGTGACCTATGACCTGTTTTTCAAGGTCATGCCAGGCGCAACTGGTGTCCCGCAGATCGATGCTTGTAGCTTGTGCAGTTTCCGAGTGTTTGTTGTTCAGGAGCATATGCAAAGGTGGTTTGCAGGTGACAGTTGTGGTTTACACTGATATTGTGACCTCTATTGACCTTTTCAGAGGTCAACTGAAGGCATTGACCTCCGATGACCTCATATGACTTGTTTGGGCTTCTGGCGGCTTCTAGAACAATTTGTGATGCTGATTTCAAATTTGGGATCCATTTTAGATAATTATATGTTCCAATGGGGGTCATACACATCCACAGGTCAGCCGAGGTCACTGACCTCAGATGACCTGACATGACCTTTGTGGAATTTGGCAGTTTTTAGGACATTTGTGACGCTGATTACGAATTTGGCACCTATTAAGCATTACGATATGCTCATTCACGATTCTTGCTCGATAAAATCAATTTATACGCATTTTCAATTTTGATAACTTTTGGGTCATTGACATGACCTCAGAGGTCACATAATGACCCAAGACCTTAAAATCGAGTGTCAGCGGCTTCCTCTCGTCACAAGCAACGTGTTCGTCTTTGAATCGAAGCTCTAGCTCAATTAGGGGCGAAATGCTAATGGGGGGGGGGGGGGGTCGTGCCAACCCCTCCCCCACCCTACCCGAACACGTATTGATGTTGCCCTACCCAGGCGAGGGTTAAAATGCTTCCTATTCCGAGGATACGCATGATATCAGTCCAATTCCTTCTGGATCATGTTATCATGGACATTTCTTGATGAACCAGGTGTGTTTTTCGTTCAGTGACCCCTACAGAGTCAGCCGAGGTCATCTGAGTTCACCAACACCTTTTTTCAGTAACTCTCGACAGAATGAAGATAGGGAAGTGAAACCTGTACCAATGTGTTTGTTTTGTCGAGACACTTCTCCCAATATACAACATGACCTACTTGGGTCACCACTTGACCTTGACTTGGGCAGTGCGCGTAACCACCATTGAGGTCACTGGGGATCAGTCCCCAGTAACATTTTCGGATTTTAACATCGTTACGGAACGATCGTTTTCGCTACTTCGTCCTTGACTTCTACCTCTGTACTAAATAATATGAGCTCTAAGGCTGGAAAACGCTTTCTGCGTGTTGCAAAAATGATTCTTCATTCGTTTACAACCATTTCCGTCGTTGTCCGTTCGATATTATACACGTGAAACGAAAATTACTGTCCGGCTTCCTTCATGTATAGACTGTAGGCGATCATTAGTGGAATAAGGGTCTGACCATGTCTGGCCGAGAAAAAAACGACCCTCTCTGATTTGGATGAAAATTGGTACACCTGTAGTGTCAAGTAAGAGAAACGTACACACCCACTTTTAGCTCCAGGTGACCTCAAGGATCATATTTAGAGGTCATCGAAGGTCAAGATTATTTGCGTACTTTATATAAATGAAACGCTTATATCTTATGTGCTTAGAGGAATACAACTAATATCGAATACTTCACAGGGTTGGACCATTCGCAAATAGGGGACAAAATTCACGTGACCTCAATATGACATTTGACCTGACGAGGTCAAAATAATATAATATATTTTTGTTGTATATAAGTTGCCTGCTCGTAACTAGTTCAAACTTGGCACAATAAATGGACGTAACATCTTCTAAGAACGTGCAAAAAAGAAGGGTGGAGACTTCTAAACCTTTTAAGATACCGCCCTTTGAGTATGGCAATTGGCATGAAAGTGAAACGAAACAAGCCTTAGGGCTATTTTCATGTCGCTTGCTATAATGTGGGTTTCTTTGGCTCAATTGACGTCAAATTTGGTGGGTAGCTTCCGTTTGACGAATTAAATCACTTCCCGAGTTTTCAGCCTGACCTGATCTCACATGACCTAGCATGACCTAGGAATAATGTATGGCCCGCAGATACGTATTACCTATAGGTAATGCGGTGTTTTATAGATGTTCAGGAGCATAAAACATGTACATGTGTTAAAGGGAAGTATTAACCTTTTCCCACAAAAATGGAGTTAGCACTTGAAATCGCCAGACGAGGCCAAAATATATTGTAAATTCATCACATTTTGCATGCAAAATTTCCTACCGAAAGATATTTCAAGTTATAGTTGATAAGCGTTCCACACTTTTAACGATCGGTACTTGCAAGTACTTTTGGCCCTCATCAAACTGCGGGCTTTTCCCGTATTGCTTTTTTACCCAATGGAGTGGAAGATATATTGTGCGTTCTGCTTGTTGTGATTATATGCCCGGCGATCTTCTAAAACTAACAGCGATTGGAAAAAGTGGCAATAAAATCGGAAGCTCATCGATGCACATCAACGGCGGCATAGTTAGTGGTTGCGACCCTCTATGTGTTAACAGATATGTACAGGTGTTAACAGGTAGCATTCATAGTTTCCAATAAGATCATGACCCGGGATGACCTTTTTAGAGGTCAACCGAGGTAACTGACCTCCGATGACCTGAGGTGACATTTTTGGACTCTGATAGCCCGCGAACTGCAGGGGGGGGGGGGGGGGGGGGGGTTGATTTCCGCCCCCCCCTCCTCAGGTTTTTCAAAGAAAGCGAAAAAAACGGCGCCGGGTTTTGGTGCACCTATTAGGACATCAATTGCGCACACTTTGAAGAAGAAAAATAACCTCGGGTCATCTCAGGTCAGGTCACCAGACCAGGTCATGTGACCCACCTCCAAAAATGTTTGCAGTTGTGCCAAAGCCAGAGTTTTTCACCGATCAGTTAAAAAATTACAGGATGTCATGAGGGCATAAGTACTTACAATTAATTTATCTCGGATTTTTTATATCGGTGACCTAAGGTCAGGTCAATTTCGTAACCTCCCCATAATAAGTCAATGGAGAAATATACAAATGCTTCCTATTGCAAGGATATGCATGATATTAGTATAATTACTTCTGGATCATGTTATTACAGGATATTCGTGATGATATAAGTGTAAGTTTTGTTCAGTGACTCCTATTGGGTCATTTGAGGTCATGCAAGGTCACCATCACTTTTTTGTCAATAACTCCCGACACAATGAAGATAGAGAAGTAAAACAGACATCAATGTGTTTGTCTCGTCGAGACACGTCTTCCCATATGCAACATGCCCTACTTGGGTCACCACTTGAACTTGACCTGAGGTAAAAAATTTAAGTTAGCTTAACAAGATCACCATATATATCATTCAAAGTGCCTTGACAAGATAAATACAAAGGCGTAAACAGTTTTCCGTTATCTTTTTAAGTAAAAAGTTAATAGCGAAAAACGATTTAGCAAAAAAAAGCATTTTTCCCCTTTTTTGACCTCTGGAGCCTCAAATATTGACCTGCGACCAGATTTGAGGCCACTTTACCGATTGGAAATTTAACTGGCTGGCGTTAACTTTTCTCGGTTTGTTTATAACTAGCATAGTTTCTGAGATATATTGGAATATCTGGAGCGATGTCCTAAAACAGGAAAAACTGGAAAATTTTACCTTTGATGACCTCTGGTGACCTCAATTTTGACCTGAACTAAAACAATACTCATTACTTTCGATAGAACATGTATCAATCTATCAAATGCCGTTTTCTGCTTCTCGCTATATAGCGTAGTTTTTTAGATATCAGGAGGGCGGAAATCAACCCCCCTGCAGTTCGTGTTCGGCGCAAAGCCTGCAGTGCGCGGGATAGCTTCTAGGACAATTTGTGACGCATATTTCAAATTTGAAATTGGCACCCATATTTTGCATAATTATATGCTCAATTGGGGCCATGCTCTGCACAGGTCAACCGAAGTCACTGACCTCCGCTGACCTAAGATGACATTTAACATCCCGTAGATTTTAATAACATTTCACAGCCAAATATGTTTTGCAGATATCTACCAACTGTGGATAAACACAAAACAGGCGTCTGTGATGAATGCAGATATCTAAGTACAAGAATGAATAAATGTTAAGAATCGTTCATAAATTACGTTACTCTATTTTCACGTTTCAGTTGAGATCAAGCTCCTTTCCTTTTTTCGTGATTCAAAATGTGATTATTCCCTGCGGGGTCAGATTCTGCCCCCCCCCCCCCCGGTGGTTTTTCGCCCCATGCGCCGTCCTGAGTGCGCCATTGCTTGAACAGTGCATGCATCCTATCTACAATGAGCATAAGTGTGTGAAAAGATTATGCGGCATAGAGAAAAACCTTCAAAACATGCCTTTGCTCCACCCTCAAATTAGCAAGTTTCTAAAAAAAGCGTAACGTGAATGGTGTCCCCCCCCCCCCCCCACGTTGTTTACCTTAATCCGCCTATGCGCAATATATTACATCTAACAAATTACAGCAAAAAATGCCCACATATGACGTTCATATCTTCTCAAATAAGCACGAACAGCACATATTTGTTATCCGCAAATCCGCCCAATTTACATCTGCTGAATACGCCTATTGTAGCATCTAGCATTTTACCATTAGTATTAGCACTTCGAAAGTGGCCGTTTCAAAAAGCACCTAACTCCTACTAGCATGTTTTCAAATAGCATCATTTCTCGGGACCGAAAGCACCTAATAAGCACGAAAACACTATAATATCGTTTTTGCTACAGCCGCTGGGTCCGTGTCCGGTCCTAATCCCATTATACCTGACTGAATGCCTGTCACTCACACTAACCCGATCAGGCAAGCTCCTTTTGCACACATCTCGAGCTGCAACGTCAGCCTGACACGCCAGCTCCCTGCGCCGCCGTCCATCCGACACGCCCGCCAAATGAGCCTCCATTGAACTCCGCCCTGTCGCTTAAACCCCAGCGCCCCGTCAGCTTAGACATCAGGCGGCGTTTTATACTCATATTCCTTTGATCACTACCGACGCAACCACTTCACCATCCGGCACCGCATTCCTTACCATATACGGCCCAGTAGCTATACGCGTGCTAGCCCCGCCGAACGACGAATCCCAGAGCTCCAACAGAACTGTGCCACCAATTAGAAGAGTAGCAGCCTGAGGCGAACGGACCCACTGACCAATAGTAGTAGTTAGCATATTAGAAACTAGGTGTAGCAAACTGTGAACGGTGTGTACGGTCGTGAGATGAGGAGAGTTCGACCCGGGGTCTCGGACGCCGGACTGCTCTCGCCTGCTCCTGTGACTTGTGCTCTCGCGGTCTTGTGGTGCGCTACCACACTGCCGTCTCGCCTGTCTACTGCTGCCTCTCACCTGTTCGACTATCACGGCAAATATCATCGGTTACGCTACTCCATCTTTATTCTTCTGGCCGGCCGCGTCCCACGGGACACAGAGAAACTGGCCGTGCTACACTATGATTTTTCATTTTTGTATTTGTCTTTTGATATATTGAAGACCTGTACATTTCAAGCTCAAACACGTCTGTTGCAGGAAAATCGGTAATGCCACAGACCGCAATGACCTTTAAAAAACGAAATTTTCGTATTTGTTGCCCCCTGGCCCCCCATGTGTGAACAAACAAACAAATTAGAGGTCGAAAAAGAAAGATATTTTCATAACAAATCGAATGGTGTTTGTTCCATCGAAATCGACTAAGCGGTTCTCGATATCTCTGGCTGCCCCCCCCCCCGCAGGTTAAAATAATTATGGCCGGAATGGGGTTAAATGAGTTGCAATTGGGCACGTTAAGTTGCAGCATCACTCCAAAACAAGTGCCACCATCTGATTCGACATACATTTTTACATAGGTATCTGCGTGAAGATGAAGAAAACTCCTGCCCGATGAAAATCCCGATCCCGAAAATCCCGATAAAAATCTATAATAAAAAATTGGATTGAAAACTGCTCGAATTCGGGAGAAATACAATACTATAACTACCGTGCATACCGCATACTGCATCTTTACTGCAATTGGGCACGTTAAGTACCGCTGACAGAACGATATGCTTATAGCTCATATTGTAGCCAATGCTTCAATGTATCCGAATGTGCGTGACGATCAACTATGACATGTTTTAAATCACTGTCAGAAGCAATTTAGTGATATTTTCAGCCAAATTCCCAATTGGCCACGGAACGCCCGGCGGCCGCCCGGCCGGGGCAATGAGCGCTTCGTTCCGTAACGTTACGCCTATGGGCCTTGAATGGAAATAATCGACTTCAAAGTGCCTCCGTCTCCATCTACTTTCGGAAGGTGGTTACGCCCAAGGACTTGAGGTCAAATATATAAGTTGACCTTAACTGGTCAACACTCAACATGAATATGATACTAAACGCCTTGACGAGACCAACACGATGGCTTCAAAATCATTGCCTATGCCTATCTATATCTATTATCTATCATTGCCTACCTTTTAGGTAAAAAGTTATTTGCGAAAAACTGTTGTGTCTTTTTGACCTGTGATGATCTCTGGAGCCTAAACTATTGACCTAAGCTAAAATTTGAGGTCACCATGGCCTTTGCATATTGCAAGAACTTTCGATTGCTTTTGTTTTCGTTTGTTCCTAGCTGTGAAATATTTGTGTGACCGGAGCGCCGAGCACTACATTGTATGCCATCTACCAGAGATGATGAACACTGCGGTTGCGGCACATTACCCAAAGATGGCAGCACATGTCTGAGGGGAGGAGCGTAGGAGAGTGTGGCGTGGTGTGTGAACCTGAGAGCAGGGCTGCCAGACTTGGCGATATGTCGCCAAATTGAAGATTTTTGGACCCCGTCGGTGATGGAAAATTGTAATTTGACCATTGGCGGTTAAACGAGGAAAATTAGCGAATTTTGCAATGTATCCTGCAAATTATGGAATTACGGTATTTAACAAAACAAAATAGAGACATTATGTATTCGTAAAGCTATTCTCCTCAAGCAGTGTTTCACGTTCCAAAGTGGAGAGGTACTGAATTTTCAAGTAGATCATCAACAACACTATATGTTTACATTTTCACACGACCATGCCACTACAATGCTTAACAGGGACGTAGCCACCCAGCCAGCAATTCTGATCGGGACCCGAACAGGCTTAGCTAAGGCTGTGCCCACGCAGGTTTTCTGGGCAGAGCCCCATTAAAACTTGGGTTTTGACTGGTGTTTGAAACAAGGACGCCAACCAAAACCCGACCAATAACCGGCGGTGCCCGCCCAACCTAGAGCTCGGGCTGGCCCAACCTGGCCTCGGGCTGGCCCAACCTGGAGCTCGGGCTGGCCCAATCTGGAGCTTGAGCTTGGCCAACCTAGAGCTTGGGCTGGTCCTACCTAGAGCTTGGGCTGGCCCAACCTGGGCTCGGGATGGCCCAACCTGGAGCTTGGACTGTCCCAACCTGGAGCTCGGGCTGACCCAACCTGGGGCTCGGGCGGGCCCAACCTAGAGCTCGGGCTGGATCAACCTAGAGCTCGGGCTGGACCGACCTATAGCTCGGGCTAGCCCAACCTAGAGCTCGGACTGGACCAACCTAGAGCTCGGACTAGCCCAACCTGGAGCTTGGGCTGGCCCAGCCTAGAGCTCGGGCTAGCCCAACCTGGGCCTGGGCTGACCGAATCTGAAGCTCGGGCTAGCCCGAGGACAGCCCGAGTTTCTTAACCCTCGCCCTACGGGGGGAGGCCTGACAGGCAGTGGCGGTGGAAGGTATTTTCGGATGGGGGGGGGGAAATAAACCAAGGGCGCCCCCTCAGGCAAAGCGCTCGCCCCCCCCCCCCCAAAAAAAAATACCGCGAAATGATATCTCCTCGGATTTAGGCCACAATATTATACCAGTAAAACGCCGTTTTGGGCGATGACCGACCTGGCGCGCTCTGGTAAAGCTAAAAAAGGTTTGAAATATGAAACGGTACGGGAGCACACGTGCGCATTGACTGTGTCCCATTAATGAGTAACACATTCAATAGTTTTACCGTGGTTATACCCTAGTATGCAATATGCACAGTTTTAGGAACGTTCAGCTGAATGGACATGTAAAAAGTAAATGCAGCTTCCCTGGGACGAACTACATAAAAACAATAACATGCATTAAAGCTAAATATGAGCTTTTTAGTTAATTATCTGCATTTTTCTATGACACATCATGGTTTCAAATTGATCGTGTTTCAATTTAACCCTCGCCCTACGGGAGTTTTTTTTCACCTTCGCCCTACTGGAGGGGGCCTGATAGGCCCCCTGTTAACTTCCAAGCCAAGCAACTTAGAGCAATTCCGTAAGAACCAGCATGCTGCCTGTCATGAGAGGAATCTAACATTATGCGATTTTTAGGTTTCAGGTCAACGGGTGACCTTCCAGGTCAAGTGAATGACCTCGAATTTACCACGTCCAGAACCGCGATTTTGCTCTTCAGAAAACCTCAAAATTAGAAATTGATAAATGTAAATAAAAAGGCATGTTCCTAGACAAGTTTTGGCTCAGAAATACAGAAAAGGTAATTATTTGTTCGTATCTTGTCAAACAAAAGTAAAAAAACTTTTTATTTTAATGACGTCATCAGTTTCTTACACTTGTGCACACTGTGTGCACCGACCCGACCCGAGACAATCTGCGAGTCGCTGGTCATCCAACTGGGCACAACCCGCTCAGCCTTCTTAGCCGTGTGCTACCGTGCCCCTAACGCGGACCGAGAGACGGAGAAGGTCGCGGATCTCCTGCGCGGGCTCCACCGCACCGGCCGCCCGTTCCTGATGGTAGGGGATATCAACCTGTCAGATATATGGTGGACGGAAGACGGAGAGGCCGACCTGCGAAGGCGCACCGCGCGGGCCGTCACCTTCGTCGACGCCATCGCGGAGTGCAGCGCGATGCAGTCGGTGACGACGGCAACGCGAGGGCAGAACATCCTCGACCTGGCGGTGTCCTGCGGAGGTAATGTGACGTCAGAAGTGCGGGACCGACTCTTCACCTCTGATCATCTGGTGGTCGTGACGCACTTTAGGGTTAACACAGGCCCGGTCCCTCGTGCCTCTCGATCAAAAGTGTACAATTACAGGCGTGCAGATTTTGCTGCCCTGCGCCAAGCTCTGCGTTCAGTGCCTTGGACTGTTCTTGAATGTATGGATGTTGACTCCGCCGTTGAGTTGTTCTATGATTTTGTATTCGCCGCTGTAAGTGATCACATACCTATGCCAGAGTTACGTCAGAAATTCCCACCGTGGTTTAGTCGCACTGTTCGTGATCTCCTGCGTGAGAAAGAACAGGTCCACAAGCGCAAGAAGGCAGATCCCTCCGCTGCGAACACAGAGGAGCACGCGAGGGAGCACGCGATCCAGATCCGAATTTAAACGTGCTGCTAGCGCTAGTTATCGCGACTACCTGATGGGTCTTGTGGAAGACTTCAAGGAGAACCCAAAGCGATACTGGACCTTTATTAAGTCTTTGAAGTCCAGTGGTCATGTGTCTCCCGTTTTGGAGTGCGATGGCGTAGTAGTGAAAGACGCAGTGGCCAGGGCGAATCACTTTAACACATGTTTCTCGAAAAAATTCAGTGCTCCGTACACCGACGCACTGCCGGACGCTCCTGTTCTTAACGCCCCGGGTTTGTCTAATTTTAATGTCCCACCAGGCCGTGTGGCACAGCTCCTGCGTGAGCTAAGCCCACACAAGGCATGCGGCCCCGACGGCCTCAGTGCTAGGATTTTAAGTGAATGTGCGGAAGAACTTGCGATCCCTCTCGACATCATCTGTCGATTGTCAGTGCGTTCCGGGGTGTTCCCGTCAACTTGGAAGCGGGCCAACATCATTCCTGTTTTCAAAAAAGGCTCTAAAAAGCTTCCAGACAACTACAGACCAGTCTCATTATTAGCACTTTGCTCTAAAATTCTGGAGAAGGTAGTGTGCGAGGGCCTGCCTCAAGCATGCCTTCCAGCACTGCCATCTTCTCAGCACGGTTTTCTTCCAAAACGCTCATGCGTTAGCAACTTGGCTTGCTTTTTGGAACACTGCTGGACCTCACTGACAAAGGGATCGCAAACAGATGCCATCTATACCGATTATTCTTCCGCTTTTACGAGTGTGAGCCATATGCTACTTTTACACAAGCTCAAGTGCTCTTTTAACATATCAGGACTTGCACTCAGCTGGGTTGAGTCTTACTTAAGCCAACGATCCCAGCGGGTCATTCTCGATGGGAAACATTCTGACTGGGCAGCGGTACTATCCGGAGTCCCTGAAGGCAGCATTTTAGGCCCACTTCTGTTCACTTGCTATGTTGCTGACCTTCCCAATCACATCGAAACATCGTGTCTGTCATATGCAGACGATGTCGAAATTTTCAATAGAATTAGTTCCCCAGAGGACGCTCATTCCCTCCAGGCCGACTTGGACCGCCTCAGCTTGTGGTCCAAAATTTGGCGTTTGAAACTCAACCCAGCTAAGTGCAAGACGATCACTTTTACCCTGCGCTCATCGCCTTTTCTAGTTTCTTACGTGCTGGATGGTCACCAGCCTGAGTGATGCGTGCGCATGCGTGACCTTGGCGTCATTTTAGACGCTAAGCTCACATTTGCAGACCACGTAGACGCCACCGTCTCCAAGGCTAACCGAATGCTAGGGCTGCTCATGAGGAGCATGCAGATGTCCGTTCGCGCACACAGAACGCGATTTGACCATACCGCAGCCCTTGCCGCTTACAAGGCACACGTGAGGTCGGTAATGGAATACGGTAGCGTAATTTGGTCCGGCAGTGCAGTCACCCACCTACGTAGACTCGAACGCCTACAACACCGATTCCTGATGTGGCTGGGATCAAAGACGCAAGCAACGTGCCCACCACTCGACTGCAAATCACTGCTTAAACGATTCGGCTGCGCATCTGTCAGGTCGCGTTTTACTCAGATGGATCTTATGTTTATGCGTTCAGTGTTTTGTGGCCGCCTGGACTGCGTCGAACTTGTGGGAATGTTCCCGTTATCGGCACCAGGCACGCGATTCGGCTGCGCATCTGTCAGGTCGAGAGAGCAGGAGCCCTGAGCTCTTCCACGTACCTCGTGGAAGTGGGAGAGTGGACTGCGTGAAGAGGGGCTTCCTGGTTCGTCTACCACAACTGTTTACCTCCCTCACAGGCAGCAGCCCTCAGACTGATTTATTGCTTCCGTCGCGCTCTCTTCGTTCAGATATCCTGAAGTTCGCTGATGATCTGGGCACTTACTCAGGCTAGAGGTAGCTACTGCGAGCCACATCTCCTTATGTGATTAGTCATGCTTTAATTTATATATCCTTTTTACTTTTAGGTCTTTTGCCTCCACCAGCGCTTCATTTAATTAAATTTTTACTTTTACCAGCACTTTTAATGGCTACTTTATGCTGTTGTTTTTACGGTACAGTGTGGTGTTGTGTTTTTACTTTTTGTACTGTGAGAGCCTGTGTTTCGTGTGGACTCGCGTTATCTGTGAATGTTTTAATTTATCCTAGTCTGACTGCAACCGTAACTGGGCTCTGTGCCTGTGGTTGTTTTGCTGCAATACAATACAATACTTAGTGAGCCATCACTCAGTCAAAAATGAAGATATTGCTTTGAAATTTGGTATGGGTATTGTCCATACTCAGTTCTCTCACATTTATTCCGGTTTTTCTAGCGTACTTTTTACACATGCGGAGCAACTTTTTGAAATTTTTCGTTGCTGAATTTACAACAATTATACGTATGAAGAATGTAATCTAACACGCACCCTGGAGGGCCTCTGATAATTACACGCCCTGGAGGGGTGGCTGATTTCGCCCCCCCTATGATCTCAAAAACTACGCAACTTAGCGAGAAGCGGAAAACGGCGTTAGATAGCTCGAGACAATCTCATTGGAAAGTATATCGATCTTTTTTTAGGTCAGGTCAAAATTGAGGTCACCAGAGGTCATCAAAGGTCATATTTTCCAGTTTTAGGACTTCGCTTCGAACACCCCAAAATATCTGTGGAACTATGATAGCTATCAGCAAACAGAAAAAAGCAATCGAAAGCTCTTGAAAAATTCAATCGACATAGGTAGCCTCAGATTTGAGCTCAGTCCAATAGTTTAGGCTCCAGAGGTCATCAAATGTCAAAAAGGTTATTTTTTGGCAAAACTGTTTTTCGCAAATTACTTTTTACCTAATAAAGAAAGGGCAGTAATTTTGACGGCATCGTTTTTGTCTCGTCAATTTGCTTCTACTCATATTTATGTTAACCAGGTCAGGTCAATATATAAATGTGACCTCAGGTCAAGGTCAAGTGGTGACCGAGTGGATATTGGGAGACGTGTATCGATGATACAAATACATTGGTACCAGTTCCACTTCTCTATCTTACCCTGTAGGGGTCAATGAACGAAAAACACACATTTTCAGGTAGGGGAGCTATGTGGGTAACTCTGTTTTGGGGAAAATTGAATAACCCTAGGTCAATATCTAGAAGGTCAAATGAGATCAAATATGCTACATTTTGTTTGCTATGCGCTCCTTGGCTTGACTTTGTTATGGAACGCAGTAATTGCGTGTATATGTTACAGTACGTTTGCGAAATTCGTATAGTTGCAAACAAACTAGTATAGTTGCAAACGTCCTGGTGGGTCAGTATAGTTGCATACGTACTAGTATAGTTGCGAACGTCCTAGGATGGATGCAACTGTCCTGACCGGTCAGGATAGTTGCATACATGCTGGGCTGTCCAGTACGTTTGCAACAATACTAGTACAGTTGCAAATGTACTGAAAGATTGGGCACGGCTGATTTCACCATTTTCGGCCATTCACGGCCATTTTCACCATTTCCAATTCATGCCGTTTTCGATTATTCGCGATTTTGTAAAGTTTGGTTCCAAAAAATCGTTTATTTTTATATTGTTCAAAAGTTACAGGGGAGCTTCATTGTCCACTGTCCATCTCTATCCAATGCGCGTGCTAAACAGCGCTTGTTAGGAAGTTTGGGGGAGCGTCTGTCACCCACGTAGCTAACGGGGGGGAGGAGCAAGGTGCCATGACCCCCTGAGAGACGCAACTTAGGTATACTATATCTATAGCGATTTTGCGAGTTATTTGCGACTTTGCGAGTTATTTGTACCAAATCTAACAGTTGACCCACCCACTCCTGACGGAAATCCTGGCTGCGTACGTGGCGTCTGGCTGCGGTTCGCGGCCACGCTGCGACAAACAGCGTGGCCCCGAGCTGTCATGTGACCGAAGGTGACACGGGACGTGGTCACATGGTGTTGCTCAGTCGAGAGTTGGTTTTCGGAGCATTCGGCAGTCTGTCTTTCAGTGAGACGTGCTTTCGATTTCCCCTTCCATATGTCCCGTGATATTTGTGATGAAGCTGGACGAGTGGCTTCAAAGCCCACGGGGCAAGAATTGCAGCGTCGTTTCCGATGCAGAGCACGATGAGATCATGGACTTTCTTACGAAGCTGGCAGATGGCTCTGAACCTGGATCTCTTTATTGCAACCAGAGGAGGTGGCTGAATAACATGGCCATAATCTTCTACAATGGCTTCACTTTTGGACAATATAAAAATAAACGATTTTTTGGAACCAAACTTTACAAAATTGTGAATAATTGAAAACGGCATGCATTGGTAATGGTGAAAATGGCAGTATTGGTAAGGGCAACTTCCTCCCCCCCCCCCCTTGTACCACCACCACTGTTGCCTAGTAACGTGATCACTGATCATGACATTATATAATCATGAACCATATTGCACCCCAAGACAAGCATTGTTTGAAAATCGCCAAAAATAATCGTTTTCACCAATCAGCCGTGCCCAATCTTTCAGTACAATTGCAACTGTACTAGTATTGTTGCAAATGTACTGGGCAGCCCAGTGTGTATGCAACTATCCTGACCGGTCAGGACAGTTGCATCCATCCTAGAACGTTCACAACTATACTAGTACGTATGCAACTATTCTGACCCACCAGGACGTTTGCTGCTTGCTGCTAACAAATACTAGTTTGTTTGCAACTATACGGATTTTGGTCGAGGCGTCGGTTTTCCCCCTTGCGCTCTTGAGGGATGGAGGGGGAGGGGCGGTCGCTCTCGAGGGGCGGTCACCCTCTGGCACGGTCGCTCTTTGGCGCGGTAGGAGGAAAACCCCGCCGTTTCCGGCACACTATCTGGCATCGCGTCAGATAGCATCAGCTCGTTATCTAAGCGCCTCAGGCGAGGACAGGATCAGATGACAACCGATTATCAGTCGTCGAGGTGGGAATGGAGCTGACTTGTATACGATTCAACTCTGATTGAGTCGCGACTCATGAATCCAGCAGTTTTTGCGACTCAAACTGATTGAGTCGCTAACATTTTTTAAGGATTTGGCTTTGAGTCGTGATTGAATCGAAGAGCTCAGGTAGAAACCATGATTGAGTCGACAACAAATATTTAGAGAGCTGACTGAGTCGGGTTCGCGACTCAATTGGCTAAATGAAGCCTCCAAATTCCAAAACTTCAAGTTTTCAACCATGTAGGTAATATCCATCAACAATTTCACCATACATAAA
Organism: Chirona hameri; assembly: GCA_036785665.1. Lineage (NCBI taxonomy): Eukaryota > Metazoa > Arthropoda > Thecostraca > Balanomorpha > Balanidae > Chirona > Chirona hameri. The sequence continues at coordinate 21,839 of JAXIVJ010012304.1, read as the reverse complement.
TCAAATACATAAAATGCAGCACTATCAAATCACTCTCAGTTATAAATTGCAAACGTATTCATTAGTCATAGTTTGAGTTGTGATTGAGTTGTTATATGATTCAAAATTATTGAGTCGGGACTTATATGCCTAAAGGTCATTTTGAATCGATTGAGTCGAAAACTCTGACTCAAAGTCTTTGATTGAATCAAATGCAAAAACAAATGAAGGACTCATTGAGTCGTGATTGAATTGACTAATGTTGATTTTGAGTCGTGATTGAATCGTTCGAGAGAAACAAATTTGAGTCGTATACAAGTCTGGAATGGACTCAATACCACAAAGTATGAGTTCAGAAGGCATGAATAATTTGTATGTATGACAACCTTCCAGTTGACCTACTTCGGTTCCATTATCTAACCGCCTCAGGCGAGGACGGGATCAGATGAGTGATGACAACGAATTAGCAGTTGTCGAGGTATGAATGGACTCAGGACCACAAGCATGAGTTCAGAAAGCATGAGTCATATGCATTTATTACAACCTTTCAGTTACCCTACTTCGGTTCCAATGACCTGCCATGAACTTGACCTGACTTGACCTCGTTGACCTAACATTACCTTGGAAACTATATAGCACAACAATATACATCAAACAAGTCGCAAGTATTGCCAAAGACACCTTCATTTTTCCGGTATACGGGAACCGCACAGGGCTGATTTGTTTGGTCTGGCGCTGAAAACATTTTATTTTAAACTTTGATGGCCTACAACTCAAAACATATTTGGCCGATTTTATTTTTCTTACTTCAGACAACGCGCCGTTCATTTTTAGGCAGGTACCTAAAATATTATGCACATTGCCCGGTAAAATAAGGACATATTTACAAAAAACAGGAGGGGTGGGCGGATTTCGCCCCCCCCCCCCCCCTCTCCAGGGCGCGTGTTAACCCGCGAGTTACTGGGGTATATTTCATAACGCGACTTACTGGGGGGGGGGCTATTTCCCCCCCCCCCCCCTCCTTCGGATCTCCGGAACTACTAAACCGAATGTAAAAATTCAAACGGCATTCGATAGCCCTGGGAAATTTATTGAGGGAAACATAATATTGGTGACCTCGGGGTCAACGATGGCGTCACAGGTCAGGTCAAGTACAAAGTGTTTGACCGTGTCAGAAGGTCTCGATGGATGGAATTGTCGCGCAAAATTGCGATATTAAACGCATAAGCTGTCGATAAATTGGTATGATTCGTGTGTCTGACACTCCTAAGTACCTTTCTAAGCTGTTTATGACCTTGGGTCAGGTCAAGGTCATCCGAGGTCACAAGGTCAAATTGCAGATTACGGTCATTAGGCGTTGTAACACATGTTTATGGGTTTGTTTTTCGTCTAGAACGCGTAAAATGACCTTAGAACATTGTTTGTTCCATATAAATAGAAGTAAAAAGCAAAAATGGTAATGCGTTTTTTATACATAGTAATGCTGTGAACAGAGGTGGTCGATTTTTGTCATTTGAAGGTCATAACTCAGTCATTTATGAAGATATCGACTTCAAATTTGGTACACATATTTACCGCACACGTTTCTAGCACGTATACTCCGGTTTTTGGATACTTTTTTTATTTAAAATAATGTATTTAGATTTCTCAAAATTTTGAATTTCAAAAAAACTAAAAAAAATCCGAGATAGCAATGTAATAGCCCAGTCTATTGTCAGTAATTTGATATATGACAATTGAGTTTATCTCAAACATCGTACCTTTGACAGCGTTTTCCGCAAACCATTATTTTTCAACAAAAACCGAAGAACATGACGTCACTCTGACGTCATTCCCAGTTGACCTATCATAATCTCATATTTGTCATTTTGCCAACATGTGTAGAATGGATGTGAGAGAAGGTACTGCAAGTTTGGTGACGATACCGTTGTTTGTTAAGGAGTTATCGCAAAATAATGGGAGAGGGGGGGGCAAAAAATAGCCCCCCCCCCCCCCCCAGTAAGTCGCGGGTTAAATTAATCAAGTAGTTTGGGAGATAATCATGTTTTGATGACGTCATTAACAACAAAAAATAGTCCGAATGTTTTTTAATGGATGGATTTCCGAGGTCATGCCCCGTGCTAAGCATAGCTTGTTGCGTAGGCCCTAACCCTACCACCCGATCAAGCAATTCCTGGCGTCTGGGAGAATTTAGAAGCGAAAGTTGTACGTGCCCGACATACCTGGGCACGGCCCGCCCCGCCCTCTGACGTCACCTAACCTGGAGTGCAACCACTGCCACCGGCCACAGGCCATCCCAGTCAGAGGCAAATAGTGAGCACCGAAGCGACTCGAACCCGGGCTGCCATTACCGGGTGAGGTGAGCAGCCCATCGCTCTCCCAACTGAGCTACAGGGGCTCAGCTCATGTTGGTGGAAAAACGATAATTATTTGCAAAATCGTAGAAAACAGAGTTTTGAAGCACATTTCAAACACTAATCACCGAAGATACAAAATGGCATTCTCTTTAAAATGGCAATCTCGGATTTCCAAAATTTTGGGATTTTAACGCCTAAAATACAAATAAACTTTTTTTTAAATTACCACAAAATCAACATTTTCAATGATGTTAGAAAAACCGGAATATATGTGAGAGATCTGAGTATGGACAATCCCCAAACAAAATTGTAAAGCAATATCGCTATTTTTGACTGAGTGATGGGTCCCTAAGTGTAAGAAACTCATGACGTAATTTTGTTTTACATTACTTTTTTTGACTTTTTTGACAAGATACGAACAAATAATTACCTTTGCTGTATTTCTGAGACAAAATTGGTCTAGGAACATGCTTTTGTATTTACATTTATCAATTTCTAATTTTGAGGTTTTCTGACGAGCAAAATCGCTGTTCTGGACGTGGTCGAGCCTAGGTCATTCACTTGACCTGGAAGGTCACCTGTTGACCTGAAACCTAAAAGTACGGTTACGGTTAGATTCCTCTCGCATACGGTTAGATTCCTCTCATGACAGGCACAATGCTGGTTCTTACTTAATTGCTCTAAGTTGCTTGGTTTGGAAGTTATCAGGGTGCCTGTCTGCCCCCCCCCCCCCCCCCGTAGGGCGATGGTGAAAAAAGCTCCCGTAGGGCGAGGGTTAATGCACTTTTAAACAGCGTATAGTGTGGCCCCACGCTGGCTAGCCCAATTAGGTGACCGGGCAAGCCCAGGCTGAAACTGATCGGGTCATGCCCGGGCTGTGCTGCGTTATGCCCACCCTGGGTGAAGAGGCCGCAGGTTATTTCGGCGGTCAGATTCAAGGCCGTATACCCCTATACCAAACGTATTGTGGAGGGTGCGGCGAATCCATCGCAGGGCTGCATCCGCAGGCCTCAACTCGTCGGTGCCCGACGGTGTATCGTCGGGCCAGTCCATGAAGACTGCAGCTACCAGTACGCATCACGATCGTTTCCAACAATCGTGTGCAAGTCGCAAGATCACCACGACGGCTGATTATTAATTCGATAATGACTGCTTCAGCGTCATTACGTCACGATGTGAAGGGATGGAAAATGCCAGTGAACTTTTACCATATATAACCTTCTGACTTTAGACATCCTACTTTCGTTTGACACATTAGCATAGACTATAGCTAAACAATTAATTTGTTAAGAGCTCATGACAACATCTCCCTTTGCATTGCTTTTCGCGACATTTCCCAATTTCAAACTGTCCTACATGTTAGGGTAATTATTAGTAAAGTAATTTTGAGAGTAATGTCTGTTTTTGTAACACAATACGAACAAATACTTGCTTCTTGATAACGCCATCTGTTGAGACAGGGGCGGCGAATCGCGGGTGGCATGGTACCCAAAATGACCCCCAGTCAAAAATCCTGGCGGAAAAAGGGTAATTTTCCCCCCAGAATTTAACCTGCTCAATCTGAGGGGGGATTACCTTCTCCACATGATTTTCGACTGGGGGGCATTTTGGGTACCCTGCCCCCCGCAATCCGCCGCCCCTGTGTTGAGCAGCAGATCAACTACAAGTACGGAAGTACGCATTCTGCTCACAAGTGTCATCCGCCATCGTGAAGCGCAGTTCGTCGCGGACTTCGGTCTCCGTAAAGCCCAAGACGAACCCGAGCTGTGCTCGAGTGATACATTCTGGTCGGACATGCCCAATTGCAGTCCAACAGAGTTAATTATTGGCTGGGAGGGCTCAGCCCAGCATATTGTGGGCTGAGCCCAATCGGGCAAATCGGGCAATCGGGTATGTGCCTACGTGGCTGATGCTTTAGATGCCCAATCAGCATGCTTATTCGATGCAGTCGATTTGGCGAAAAGTTGGCGATTTAAATTCAAGAAATTGGCGATATCTGGCGATACTTCGGCGGAAATTTGGCGACAAACGCCAATTTGGATCTGACAGCCCTGCCTGAGAGACTCGGTCTTGTGCTGTCTGCTATCCCTCGTAACCTGAATATAGAAGGTACGTTGATAACGCAGAGTTCTAACGTTACATGGTGTCAAGCGTGGGATTGTTTTCAGTCCCTATTCATGCTGTCTAATCTGCGGCCTCCACCTGAACTGGACATTGCATCAGCACAAGTTGCAACAAGATGGCGTACCTGGCGCCGTGAGTGGGAAATATACGCTACTGCTACTGAGCTTCACAGCAAGTCCCAGGCCGTCCAAGTGGCCGTTTTCCTTATCTGTGTGGGCCGCGAAGCTCAAGAAGTGGCCTCCCATTTTCCTGACTGGACCGAAGATGACGGCTTGGCAGCACTTACAGATCAGTTCGAGACCTACTGTGTGCTCCGTCAAAATGTTGTTCGGGAGCGATTTATTTATGTATTTATGTATTTATTTATTGACGTCGTAGTAGCCGTCCCCTAGACATGGCCGAAGCCAAAGGGACTATTCCTGGCACAGAGTCACACAATGATGGCGTTGAAGTGGGTAAAAGACAAGCATACAGTTTATTAAAGTCGAAATGAACATATCAGTCTGCGTCACATCAGATCAGCCCATCAGCGGCGATCGTCATCGTCACCAGACACCAGTCGTCTCTTCAATGCGCGCTTAAACACTGTGATAGGCATGACGGTAAACTCAGGTGGCAGCGAGTTGTACTGGTCAGCGGCACGATACACGAACTGCCTTTTACCCGCTGCTGAGCCGCGTATGTTGGGGAGACTTAGCAGGTCGTCTCTACGGGTGCTACGCACGTGGTTGGGTCGCTCGCGGTTTGTACGGAATTGGACGGCCGGAGACTCAGGCTTCCCAGTGCGACGGACCTTGTGGAGCAGTGTGTGATGGACGACCAAGTCCGGGGTATCCAGCCAGCCCAGGTCCTCTCGAACGCCAGAGATGTGATCGAATTTCGCTTTCCAGAAATGATGCGAGCTGCAAAGTTGAATATTTTTTGAATGGTAGCCAGATTTTTTTACAGAACCGTTACCGTACACTGCGAGTCCATAGCGGATGTGCGAGAGAACCAGGGCCGATACGAGGGTGGGTAGGCAGCCGGGTGGTAGGTAGTGACGTAGGCGAGAGATGGCGGGCAGGATGCCAACACACCTCCGAGACAGCTGCTCAACGTGTGAATCCCAAGAAAGATAACGGTCGAAAGTGATACCGAGATTTTTGGCTTCGTTACCGGGGACGAGGTCCGTGTTGCGAAATTTCACTGTGAACGAGGGCATGTTGCGTAAGTTTTGCCGAGTGCCGATAGGGAGAAGCTCAAATTTTGTTTCGCTTACTTTAAGACCACTTGACCGAAAGTACGCGTCCAGGGAGGATAGGGCTGCTTCCATGTCACCGATCAGAGCCGGAAGGGCGGATTTTTGGCCAGAGACGAGAACCTGGGTGTCGTCGGCGTATTGCGTGACAAAAGCGCAAGCGGCGCAGGCTGAGGTCATTTGCAAATACAGTAAAGAGTAGCGGGCCGAGAGAGGAGCCTTGGAAAACTCCCTGAGTGATTGGACGAGATGCCAATATCAATGTTGAAGAGAGACTGACGCTCTGCGTATGGCCGGACAGGTAGTTAGCAAACCAGGAAGTGTCGATGCAGTAAAGCTGCAATTTGTCTAGCAGTTTGGCATGATCGATGACATCGAAGCAGCGACTCAAATCGATAAGACAAAGGAGCGAAATTTTACTTTGATCCATGGCGGAAAACGCGCGGTCTGAGATGTTGATGAGGGCTGTCTCGGTAGAGTGCCGGGGCCTGAAACTGTGCTGGGATGGGGGGAGGAGATGGTTGGATGCGAGGTAGTGGTGGAGCTGGTGCTGTACCACCTTCTCCACTACCTTCGCCATGACAGGAAGGATTGAGATGGGACGGAAGTTGGAAGGATTGTCAGGATCCCCGGACTTGTGTATCGGGTGTACCAGGGCATGCTTACAGACTCTGAGACTTCGTTAAAAGTGATGCTAGAGTTGATGATGTGCAGTAAAAGAGGGCCGATGGTGTCGAGTGAAAGTTTAAAAATGCGAATGCAAAGACCGTCGTTGCCACTCGCGGATGTGTTACGCATGTTAAACATGATGAGGTGCACATTACTGAAGGTGATGGGTTGCAGGTTGCAATAATTAATTTAATTTCTATACCCGTGGGCAGAAGCCCGGTCGGCTCTGCGGACGCTTGCTGCGACGTGTGTCTTCCCGGATGTGGAGAACATGTTACGGGATAAACTGTGCATCGGGGTGAATGACCAAAAAGTCCAAGCGGCGCTGCTAAAGCGGGCCGATCTGACACTGCAAACGGCCATTGACATTGCCCTGTCAGAAGAGGCGGCCGGCCGTGACCTTCAGGCATGGTCTCCTGTAAGAGATTTTGACGGGGGGGGGGGCACCCACACATTTTTTCCCGATGATAGGCTTTGGACATCCACCTGCCAAATATTGTTGTATTTTCGGGTTTCGCGTACGGCACATGAACTGTACTTGTTTGATGAATCACAAAAGTTGCATTTAATTTGATCTGTCACGCAGAAGCAGATGTGAAGAGAAGAACGGGCACCGAAATGTTTGAAGCCTTAAAATACGCGCCGAAAGCGCGCTAATGTTGCCTATTCAAGTTCCCGAATTTCTTCTTTTCTGAATGTATGGCTGATGCTATTCGACCTTTATTTTCAGTAGGCAATCTATGATATTTATTATTTTCTTATCACTTCTCAGTAGGTATTTCATATTTGTATTTTTGAACTAACAGTCACTCATCATATAAAACAAGAAGCTAGTGTCACTCATCATATAAAACAAGCGCGAGGTGGAGGATTTGTGATCAAGGCAAAGGTTAAGTAGAAGTATACGCGGGTTTGTATGTACAAGTCCATCGAATTTGTATGAATATCTAACTGCCATTAATTTAATTACTTAATGTAATATACCTAGTTACTTCACCTAAATGAGAGTGATGATTAAGTGGTGATGATTCAATATAAAAGTATACATATGACACAGCGTAGAGGTAATTGTAGTAATGCAACTGAGTGCAAAGTAACCGATCTTTAAGGAGGTAGGTACTCGAACTGACCACCGTTCAGGGGCACCACCAAAAAAAACAAATAAAGAAGAAGAAAAAAAGAAGAAAAAAAATCTTAAGTAAAGCAAAAAATGCTGCGCCGCGTATCATTTGCAGTGTTCTTTGAACCAAGGGCACCATCGCGCCGGTGTACCAGGGGCACCACCACACCGGTGTACCAGGGGCACCACCTGGTGCCTGAGGTGTACCATGGGCACCACCACGCCGGTGTACCAGGGGTACCACCACGCCGGTTCACCAGCGGCACCATCGAGCCGGTGCACCAGCGGCACCATCGCGCCGGTGTACCAGGGGCACCACCACACCGGTGTACCAGGGGCACTACCTGGTGCCTGAGGTGTACCATGGGCACCACCACGCAGGTATACCAGGGGTACCACCACGCCGGTGCACAAGCGGCACCACCGCGCCGGTGCACCAGCGGCACCACCACGCCGGTGTACCAGGAGCACCACCACGCCGGTGTAGTAGTACTTTATTAAAGGCCATCCACATCAACTGTGGCTATTACGGCCCTCTCGTCAGTAAAATGGGACAATGACATGCATGTAAAACATTCACACTCGCTCCGAACGCAGACATACACAAGCCAACTATGACATGGCTATAAGAAACATGACAAAAACAAATGAATGCTAAAATGACACTAAAACACTAAAAACACACGGATTAAGAGCCACCGAGATCACGCAGGTAAACCTTCAGCCTTGTTCTAAAGTGCGCTCCCTTCAAGCCCCGAATGTCCGCTGGCAACTCGTTCATCTGCTGTGGGACCCTGTACATAAATCGACGCCGCCCGGCCTCTGTGCGAATAGCGGGTAACTGTAGGAGATGATACTGTCGGGTTGAGCGGGCATGAGCAGGATTGTCTCGGTTGGCACAGATCTGGCGGGCGATGCACTCAGGTTCTCTGGCACTGATGATTTTGTGAAGAAGGCATAAGGACCGATAGTGGAAAAGTTGGGGGGATTCGAGACAGCTGAGTGCATCTCGCACATCAGACACATGATCAAATTTACGCTTGCCTGAGATGACCCGGGCAGCGAAGTTCACAATCTTTTGGATAGCGGCAAGATTCTTGGCAGTGCCGTTCCCATATACTGCAAGGCAGTAGCGGATGTGCGAGATGACCAAGGCTGTAACAATTTCAGGAAGGGTCTCGGGAGGAAGGTAATGACGAAGGTGGGAAAGGGCAATTAGGATACCACAGCACTTACGCGAAAGGGCTCGAACATGTGCGTCCCAGGACAGATGCCGGTCAAAAATAAGACTGAGATTTTTCACTTCGTTGCTAGGCGTCAGACATGTATCACGGTAAGAGACATTGATAGTTGGGAGATTGCGCAAATTTTGCTTGGAACCGAAAACAATCAACTCAAATTTGGAACGTTAACTTTAAGTCCGTTCAAGTGGAAATCATCGCCGAGACACGACAGAGAGTGCTCCAGGCGAGAGACAAGGTTCGGTATCGCAGATTTTGGGCCTGAAACAATGACCTGAGTGTCGTCGGCATACTGCACGACTTGTGCGTCGACGGCGTACAGACTCAGGTCATTGGCAAACGCGCAGAAGAGGACAGGACCAAGGCTAGAGCCCTGGGAGACGCCCTGATTGATTGCCTGACGGGAAGAGGCACTAAATACGACCATCAGAGCCGGTGATGCTAACACTCTGAGTGTGACCGCCAAGATAATGTTTGAATCAGGTTGTGTCGACTCCCAGCAACTGACTGATTCCCAGCAACGGTGTACCAGGGGCACCACCGCGCCGGTGTACCAGGGGCACCACCGCGCCAGTATACCAAGGGCACCACCACGCCAGTGTACCAGGGGCACCACCGCGCTGGTGTACCAGGGGCACCACCGCGCCGGTATACCAAGGGCACCACCACGCCGGTGTACCAGGGTACCACCACGCCGGTGTACCAAGGGCACCACCGCGCCGGTGTACCAGGGGCACCACCGCGCCGGTATACCAAGGGCACCACCACGCCGGTGTACCAGGGGCACCACCGCGCCGGTGTACCAGGGGCACCACCGCGCCGGTGCACCAGCGGCACCACCACGGCGGTGTACCAGGGGCATCACCTCGCCGGTGCACCAGCGGCACCACCACGCCGGTGCACCAGGCGCATCACCACGCCGGTGCACCAGCGGCACCACCACGCCGGTGTATCAGGGGCACCACCACGCCGGTGCACCAGCGGCACCACCGCGCCGGTGCACCAGCGGCACAACCACGCCGGTGTACCAGGGCCACCACCACGCCGGTGTACCAATGCCACTACCGCGCCGGCATACCAGGCCCTCGACGGCGCCTGTGTACCAGGGGCACCACCGTGCCGGTAGGCGGCACTGTGGGGCGAGAGGAGGCACCGGGGCACCGCGCCTCCTTGAATCCAGGAGGGGGAAATAATGGTCTGGTGCCGCCATGAAAACACAAGCGTTGGTTGCTGGAAGAAAAAAAATTATCTCGCGAAATGATGCTAAATTAGAATAGCTAAATTATGCAAAAAAATGTCCCTTCATGCCTCCTGTCCCTTGGGCTATGAAGGGGCACCAACGTGCCTTTATACCAGAGGCACGTTGGTGCCTTTATACGTATCGGACTCGACGGGCCCTGAGGGCCCTCGGGAGTCGGGATCCGCTTCCATATGCGGTGGAACGGGGGCGCACCGGGCACCGTGTCCCCTTGAATCCAGAAGGATAGGGAGGCGGGGCACCAATGCCCTGGTGCCCCATCAAATTGCCTAAAACCCACCTATTTTATGCGAAATGGTGCAAAATTAAGAGACAAAAATCGTGCCGCTTCGCGGCGCATATTACATACGTTTGTCCTGATAAATCCTCGATGTCACAATGTTAGTTGACTATCGTTTTTTTTTGTTGTCGCGAACAAACCCGTATGGCCCGTCATTTGGGCTTTTTATAATGTTCATGGCTGGAAATACATGAAACGTATTTGAAACTGGTAAGCAACTGCACCCAAGCTGTTATAATTTTGTGATTAAAAAGTCGAAAATATCACATTGTTGTGCCACTGCGGCTAAATTCCTTCTATCTTTGCGGTGGAAGAATCCCATTGAGTGGCTGCATTGGTACCCTTGGGCTGATATATAGATTATAGAACCATTCTTCTTCTTTTTGGGTATAGTTATCCAGACCAAAACAAAATAAGCAAGCAAATCCGGGCCGCTACGCGGCGCAAATAACTCAGTGTTCTTTTCCAGTACAAAAGGGTCTAATATAGACTGTACCTCCACGCTGGCGGCCGCAGGGGAGGAGGGGGGGGGGGGGCATGGGGGCCATGGCTCCGCCTTTGGCCTTAAATGGGGGGGGGGGACAACATGTCTTTTTACTCCACCTTTTACTCCAGACATATTTCCTCGTTTTGACCCTGCATCCTGGTTCCAATAGCAAAAATCAGTTCTCCACCCCGGTCAAAACCTCAAATTTTTCCGCCGCTCCGCGGGAAAATCATAGTTGTATGGGTGTCCATTTTTGTAAATACCATTTGTAGTTGAGCCTTTGTGACAAATTTTCTTCATCCCCTCCCTTCGCAAAATCCTGCCTATTTTTTAGTTCCAGAACAATTTTGAAGTCCGCTCGAGACACAAAGCAATATGATGCACTCAGTGGCGTAGCCAAGGGGGGGGGGGGGGGCCAAAGGGGCCATGCCTCCCCCCCCCTGGAGGCCAGGCGGGCCCCTCTGGCGACCGAGCGAGGGCCCCCTGGGGCCGAAGGCCCCAGTGTTTTGGATGGTGTCAGGTGCCCGTAAAACGCCTTATGTCGCATAAAGAACGTCCACGAACAAATCTAACACGAATAAATAACAGCATTTAAGAGCTGGTATTTATTTCGAGGGCCCCTCAGGCCTTCCCAGGGCCTCCAATTCCTTTCGAGGGCCCCTCAGACATTTCGAGGGCCCCCTCAGGCATTTCGAGGGCCCCTCAGGCATTTCGAGGGCCCCTCAGGCCAGGCACGTAGCCAGGATTTCGTCCAGGGTGTGTGTGTGTGTGTGTGGGGGGGGGGGGGCGGCGCCTCGAAAGGGCCCCTTCCCGAGCGTTACCCCCCCCCCCCCCCCCCCAAAAAAAAAACATATATGAAAAACTCTACGGATTTCGGCCACTTTATTTTGTGAGGTTCAACTTTCCAGGGGCCCTCTGATCTGTCCAGGGGACCTCTGGTCTGTCCAGGGGCCCTCTGGTCTGTCCAGGGGCCCTCCAGCCTGCTCAGGGGCCCTTCCGAGCTGGCCAGGGACTGCACTGGCTGCTTTTTCACCCTGCCGACATCCTCAGGGGCCTCTCCGACCTGCCCAGGGGTCCTTCTGTGCTGGCCAGAGGCCCATTCGACGTAATCAGGGGCCATCTGACCTGCTCAGGGACCCTTTCGGTCTGGTCAGGGGCCCCTTTGACATGCACAGGGGCCCTTTGAACTTCCCAAGCGCCCTCTGGTCTGCCCAGGAGCCCTCCAGCCTTCTAAGGGGCCCTTCCAACCTGGCAAGAGACTGCGCTTTCTGTTTTGTCGCCTTGTCAACATGCTCAGAGGGCTCTTCGACCTGCCCTGGGGCCCCTCCGTGCTGACTAGGAGCCCATTCGGCATGTTCAGGGGCCCTTTTGGTCTGGTCAGGGGCCCCTCTGACATGCACAGGGGCCCTTTTAACTTCCCAGAGGCCATCTGGTGCTGGTCTGCCCAGGGGCCCTCCAGCCTGTTCAGGGGGTCCTTAAGACCTGGCAAGGGACTGCACTGGCTGCTTTGTCGCCCTGCCGACATGCTCAGGGGCCTCTCCGACCTTCCCAGGGGTCCCTCTGTGCTGGCTCGGTGCTCATTCGACGTGTTCAGGGGCCCTTTGACCCGCTCAGGGGCCCTTTCGGCTTGTCCAGGGGCTCTTCTGACATGTACAGGGCTCTGCTGAACGTCCAAGGGCCCTCTGGTCTTTCAGAAAGGGCCCTGGTGCCCCTAAAGAACCTCTGAAATTCTCTAAACTCTTAAAGACCACGCTTCGCGTAGTCCATGAGCGTGGTCTCGTCGGCCCTTTTCGGTGCGCTGCGCGCTGCGCGCCCGAAAAGGGCCCGCCGGGCCTCCAGGCCAGGGGGGCGGGTAGCCTCTCCCCGCCCCCCCCCCTTGGTTACGTGCCTGCCTCAGGCCTACCGAGTTAATGTTATCGACTTTTAAGCGTTGGTTACAAAATGATCTGTCCGACCTCCTATTTCCCTAAATATGGCAGCATTTGGTAGCATAGCCAACGAGCTACAATAACAGCGCAAGCCCTCATGTGGATGCGCGTGAAGTTATTGTGACGTTAGGACACAATGTATTGGGGTCTGGACGTTTGGAAGAAGACGTTTGGGATGGGTGGTGGTGGGGGGGGGGGGGCACGGAAGTTCTTTTAGGGGGAATCCCAAAGTCTCACATTTCTGAAAACTCATCAGATTTTGCTTGCTTATGCATTGATAGCTGATTTAAAACAAACTTTCCTTAGATAAAGTTGCTTAGATTTTCTTATCAGGAAATGTGTACATTTTGTGCTGATTTCAGGCGGTTTGACGGCTGCTATGGCCCCTTTTCCCCTGGATCCGCCAAGTTTTTTTTAGGGGGGATCCCAAAAAGTCTCACACATTTCTGAAAACTCATCGGATTTCGCTTGCTTATGCATTGATAGCTGATTTAAAACAAACTTCCTTAGATAAAGTTGCTTAGATTTTCTTATCAGGAAATGTGTCAATTGTGTGCTGATTTCAGGCGGTTTGATGGGTTTGATGGGATATACATTTTTACCCCCAAACTCGAACCCTAGATCCGCCAGTGTGTGGGCCCCCAATTGGCTACGAGGGCCCCTCTGATCCCGTTTGCCCCCCCCCCCCCTTGGCCGAAATCCTGGCTACCCCCCTGGATGCACTGCTATCGCATGTATAAAATTTGCTGCTAGTAAAAAAAACGGCTCCCCCTTCTCCAGGTCACAAACCTCGACTACCCTCTTGGTCAATTCTGCATCAGCCGTCTGGGGCCGCCCTTGACTGTACAAATTATATATTTTAGCACCATCCGCGGCACTTTAAATGATAGAAAGGGTACGACTGATATTGCAAATATCTATAGCCAACGTTTTGTCAACTACAACAACAACGAAAATGCTGAAATAGGGGCACCCTCAAAATATAGTGGACCAAATCCGTGGAGTTTTCCGATTTGGGTATAGGTAGGAGCACCACTGCAATTGATGACCCCCACCCCCCTTGAAGATTTTCTGGATCCGCCCCTGGTCCATGTACCTCATACTGGTAGATTACTACCCAAACTTTGTGGAAATCGACCGATTGGTTCGTACTACAGCAGCTCATGTCATATCAGCATTATCTGCTCAGTTTGCGCGCTATGGCATCCCGGAGACATTGGTCAGGGATAACGCCCCCCCCCCCCCCCCCCCACCTTCAGTAGCTCTGATTTCCGTTCATTCCTACGTACGTTGGACACTCACCAGGTAACCTCCAGTCCTGGTCAAGGTTACTTTACTAATAGCCCGGCCGGGCTCAGTCCAGCGGAAAGCCGAGAACGCCGTCAAAACGGCTAAGGCACTGTCCGTAAGGCCATCGCTTCTGGTGAGTGGTGAGCACCCGCTCTGGGCGCTAATGATGTGGCGTAATTCGCCAAGTGAAGGCTCCGATGTCTCCTGCGCAGAAAATGTTTGGACGTGCCTGTCATACATTCCTGCCCACGCCCATGTCGAACCTGCTTCCCACGTACCCGACTTATGTCCCACGTGACCTCGCTGCCCAGAAATCACGCCAGGCGAAATATTACGACCGACATAGCCGGCCACTCGCCCACCTCTCCCCGGACCAGCCGATTCGCATGCGCCTCCCTGGCCAGAGCATTTGGTTTCCAGGTAGCTGTGTGGGAACGGCAGGGCCGCGTTCCTATTGGCTGCTCGTGAATGACGTCACGTATCGGCGCAATCGACGCCAGCTGTTAGCTATACCTGTGACCGGCCACCGGTAATTGTTGATCGCGCCGGTGCTGAGCCGACTGACCGTGTCTCCCCCGCACAGCCGGCCCCGGTGCGTGCTCCGCTCGCCAGCTCAGATGAGCACCTCACCTCCCGTCCCCGGACGTCCTGTGAGCCATCTCTCGACATGAGCCCGCTGTCATCTCCCACTGTTGCGCCTCGTTCAAGGGCGACCGCACGTGCCGTGCGCACAGAAAGCCACACTCGCCGTCCTCAACGCATTACCCGTCTTCCGGCTTACTTGTCTGATTATGTTCCCTGAATCGTGTTGAGCCTCTGTGTGACTATACGTGTCGGTAGTTAGTAGGCATTCTGTACATTATTGCTCGTTTGCCAAAATAAAAATGGGCAGCTGTGTAGACTAGTTGCTTTACGTGCTGTTCTATGACGATTCTAGTGTCTCGTTTGCTGATATGCTATGTCCACATTTCCGGTTAATTATGTTTTTTTTGTAGGAAAAAGGCTGTGACATATTTGTATGACCGGAGCGCCGAGCACTTCATTGTATGCCATCTACCAGATATGATGAGCACTGCGGTTGCGGCACATAACGGTCAGATGGCAGCACATGTCTGAGGGGAGGAGCGTAGCGAGAGTGTGGTGTGGGGTGTGAGCTGCCACTTTTCAGGTTTATGACTACCCGCCCCGCCCCGCAGACCCTCTTCAACTGTATGTATGTATGTATTAACGTAAACAGACCGTTCCACACGACAGGGTTATTCTTCGGTCTTCCATACATGAACATAAAAATGAGTGAGCTAAAACAGTAAAAAGTGAGCTAAAACAGTTTGCCCTGTTTTGCCGACATCGTACAATTTTTGAGCAAGTGTAAAATCTAATGGGCGACACTGCATTCAGAACACACTGAGATTAAATATGCGCATTGTATGAATGGCTAGCCCTATACAAGAATGTGCGCTTTCCGTGATTGTTTCTAGGTCGAGGCAAGGTTTCGATTGTCGGGTATCACGCTCCAGTATTTCGTAGTTGAACTGGATGCGCGACGCCAACGACGAAGGTTTCGCTCTAGTTATAACCTTATGCAACATGCACAAGTCAGAGTATTTTACTAAATCTAACGCATTTAGCCAACCTAATTCACGCAATACATCAGAGATGTGGTCGTATTTCCTGCGTCCTGATATGACTCGTGCGGCAAAATTTAAGATTTTTTGGATGTTCTTAAGAGACGTCACACTGGCACTGCCATACACTTGTACACAGTATCTCACATGTGATAGCACCAGACAATCGACAATGCGCGGCAACACTTCAGCGGGCAAGGCATGCTTTACATGGCTTAATCCGATCAAAATTCCAAAGCAGCGATCAGTGATGTTTTTTTATATGATATTCCCATGACAATGTTTCATCCATCACCACTCCTAAATTTTTGACTTTGTTGGAACATTGAATTTGCTCTCAACTACCCGCCACTACCCGCTTGCTCAAACAAGCTGTCAGCTACCCGCAAATACCCACAATATAAATTGAACTATTTTTCGATTTTTGCTTTCTAAATGAAAAGCACAAACCTTTGATTTTGGGATGAAAAAATGTGTTTTGGGGGAACAATTTCCACAAAATCAAACTGGTCAAACACATTCAAAAACCGGACGATATATTGGATAATCAAGTATGGACAATGCCCCCCCCCCCAAAGAAAAAAAATCAAAGTCAAATCTATATTTTTCACTGACTTATGTCTCCTTAAGTACCAGCCTCCTCCTTAACTTGGTTGCTATTTCCAAACACGCACTGTCAACTGCTGTGTAAACAGCTGATAGGGGGAAAGTCGCCGTAACCAATATTAATGATAAAAAACAGTGTTTGGAAACATTATTTAGGTGAGATCATTGGAAAACCAAAACAAAGTTTAAAAGTTAAAAACTATTTAAAGAAATGTATTTTTTCATAAAATATCATTTGAGAGAAATTACTATCAGATAATGATCATATTATTCAAAATTATGCATGTTAAACCAAAAACGATTGCATTGACGTCAGTAAAATCAGGCATAAAATCAGGCATCTTCTAACAGTATTTGAACACCTTACCTTGCTGGTTGTCACACCTGCGCCAAATATGTATTCCACGTTTTAAAACGCTCTGTACATAGGGCCCTTCAGTAAGGAACGTGAAACGTCGAGTTAACCCTATTCCCTGCGGGCGGCCAGAATTACGTTAACCTGCGGGGGCAGATTCTGCCCCCCCCCCTCCCCCCAGCGATCTCGAGAAACACTCGGTCGATTTCGATGGGGAAAACGCCATTCGTTTCGTCATGACAAAATCTCTCTTTTGGATCCCGACATTTTTGTTTTGTTCAAAAATGGGGGGGCCAAGGGGCAAAAGAACGAAAATTTTGGGTGTTTTTGAAAGGTCATTGCGGCCATGTGGCTCGACCGATTTTCATGCTCCAAACGTTTTTGAGCTTTAAATGTACTGGTCTTTAATATATCAAAGACAAAGAAAAAACAAAATAAAAAATCATAGGCGTATTCAGGGAATGTAAAAAGGGGGATTTTCTGGGAAACAATATATACTGTTCGCGATTGTTTGGGACGACATGAACGTCACATGTTGGCATTATATGCTGTAATTTGTTACATTTGATATATTGCGCGTAGGCGGATCCAGGAAAAACATGGGGGGGGTACCATGCGCTTAACGCTATTATCACAGACAGTAAGGATGAGGAGGGGTGCTGGGTAATGGAGGGTGGTAGCAGAATCTGGAGGAGGAAGAGGGAAGGGGATCAGGAGGGATGGACAAAAGTGCAGGGTAGAGTCAGGCAGTACAGCCCCAGGGAACATCCGCAGGTTACAATATCAAATAGGTTCAGTGCGTTAGAGTCAGCAGCTGAAAGTGACAGGGAAGAGGTTCAGCATTTAGTGGTTAGGGGACTCAAGGGTAAGGCCCTTAAGGCGAACATTCTGTGGAAGAGGGACAGATGTATAGTCAAACCAGGGGCAAGAGTAGCTGATATGGGCCCTGTCATTGAGGCAGAACTTGGTAGGAGTAGCCCGGAGACAGTTATACTACAAGTGGGGGTGAACGACATAGGACCTAGGCAGAGTGTGAGAATAGTAGCGGAGTACCGGAGCCTGCTGCAGAGGTTGAAGGAGTCCAGGAAACCAGTCATTGTGACTGGCATCCTCCCTCGCTGTGGAGCCAGTGAGGAGTGGTACTCGAGAGCTCTGTCTGTGAACAGCTCAGTTCAGAACTTATGTTCAGCTATGGGGCTTAGTTATGTAGACTTATGGGATCAGTTCTATGAGTGGCGTAGGTACTATATGAAGGATGGGCTTCACGTATCGGATGAGGGGGCAAGGGCTTTGGAAGATGCCTACAGAAGTGTCATTCAGGGAAACTAGGTAGGAAGGGGGGGGGGGGGGGTTCGGGGACGCTAGTACTAGGGCATCAGGAAGTAAGCATTGGTAGAAGTTCATGTCAGAATAGGACAGTAGATCATAATTCCCTCAGAATTAGTAGAGTCAGCTCAAAGTATAAGATCACATGTGTGTTGCTGAATGCCCAAAGTATTAGGTCTAAATTTGATGAGTTTGAGTGTTATGTTGCCCTTGAAAAGCCTGATATCATTTGTGTAACCGAGACATGGGTTAGTGAGTGGTATAATAGGGATAGGCTACAGGATTTCGAGTTACAAGGGTATAACATGTTCTCATACTGCAGAGAATCACGGCAGGGGGGCGGAGTGTTTGTATATGTAAATAGCTTGTACTGCACTACTAGAGTTGATGATTCTAGTAAAGTAAAAGAAGTAGAATCAATCTGGCTTGACATTAAAATTGGTACAGGAAACAGAGGAAGGTTGAGGATAGGTGCATTTTACAGACAGGGAATCTTCCAAGGAACTCCCAAGCTGAAACAGACCAAGATATTTGTGAGGAAATACGTAGGAACTTTCGGGCTCAGTGTCTTATTATGGGAGATTTTAACTTAAGAGGATACGAAAGTATAGCAAAGGAAACAAATGAGTGTAGGTTGTATAGGCAAATCTTTGAAGAGGAGCTTTTCATGCATCAGTTTGTAACAGAGCCAACCAGACATTGCTCCATTCTAGACCTTGTATTCTCAGACAACAGTGATCTAATTAGTGACATAAGTATTTGTGAAGGTCTAGGAACCAGTGATCACAATATGGTTAAATTCAATATCTCATCAGAAATGAGGCCCAAAGATAACCTTATTATGGTTCCAAACTTCAGCCGGGCTGATTTTGATGGTATTAGAAATGACCTCGCACAGATAAAATGGAACGTTGAGTTGGCAGGTTTAGATGCATGTGAGGCCTGGAATGTTTTCAAAGCTAGATTAAGCCAAATTCAGAATCGGCATCCCTCAGGCACAAACGTAACAGAACCAAGGGCAAACCAGTTTGGCTTACCCCAGAAGTAAGGAGTGCTATACAAGCTAAAAGAAGTGCATTTGGCATTTTGAAGGGATCTTCACTAGATATAAATCAGAAGGCCTACCAGAATGCAAGAAATTCAGTTAAGAAAAAGGTCAGAGAAGCTAAAAGGGCAAAGGAACTTGATTTAGCTAGACATTGTAATGCAGATAGTAAGAAGTTCTTCAGTTTTTATAAGTTCAGTACAGTTTCCAAAAATATGGGTCCATTTAAGGTAGATGATGTGTTAGTTAGCAAGGACAGTGAAATGGTTGAAGTGCTTAATGATCAGTTTCAATCTGTCTTTACTATCGAGGACCAGAGTAGTATTGCAGCACTTCAGCCTGAGCCAGAGACAGAGGAGACTATAGGAGAGCTAGGTGGCATAAGTAGTGAACTTGTTCTAGAATATCTAAAGAAAGTAAGGCCTAACAAGGCAGAAGGACCTGATGAAATCCATGCTAGACTTTTAAGAGAATCTGAAAGGGAGTTGTCGGTTCCATTAGCCATAATATTTTCTAAATCACTCGCAGATAGTAAAATTCCACTTGATTGGAAAAGAGCAAATGTTGTTCCTATTCATAAAAAGGAGATAGAAGTAAAGAGGAAAACTATAGACCGGTTAGTCTGACCTCATTAGTCTGCAAGGTGCTTGAATCAATCATCAAAGATAAGATTGTTGAATTCTTGGAGCAAAATGAACTCATCAAGGATACACAGCATGGCTTTAGGAAGGGCCATTCTTGTTTAACTAATCTTCTGGAGTTTTTTGGATGTTGCAACAGATAGCTTTGATCAGGGTAAACAGCTAGATGTAGCTTTCCTTGATTTCAGTAAAGCATTTGACAAAGTCCCCCATACAAGACTGGGGTTGCAACTTAAAATTCATGGGATCAGGGGCAAGATTCTGGATTGGATAGAAAACGTGGCTTTCAGGACGCAAGCAAAGGGTTATATTGAATGGGTGCCAATCACAATGGAAGGAGGTTCTCAGTGGGGTTCCACAGGGCTCAGTCCTGGGCCCATTGCTTTTTATAATATTTGTGAATGCAATTGAGAACAGTATAGACAGCAAAGTCTTGAAATTTGCAGACGATCTAAAAGTTGTCAGGATTATTAGAGGAAAACATGATCAGGATGTTTTTCAATCAGATCTGGACAAGCTAGTTGAGTGGTCTGAAGCATGGCAGATGAAATTAAATTTGAGTAAATGTAAGATTATGCACGCTGGACGGGTTAGCAGTAAACATAGGTATGAAATGGGTGGGCAGAAAATGGAGCAGATTGAAAAGGAAAGATTTAGGTGTCGTGGTAAACAATAGACTATCAGCGTCAGACCAGGTTGTAGAAGCTAGGAAAAAGGCACTTAGAATGCTAGGGGCCATTAACAGAAATGTTTCCTACAAGAGTGAAAAGGTAATAACAAAACTGTATTGTGCATACGTTAGACCACATTTGGAGTATTGTGTACAAGCCTGGTTTCCAACATATGAGAAAGATTGCTGGTTGTCAGAAAGAGTTCAAAAAAGGGCAACAAAAATGGTTAATTGTCTTGGTAGTTTACCTTATGAAGATAGATTAAAGAAATTGGGTATGTTTTCACTTAGATATAGAAGGCTAAGAAGAGATCTAATTGAAGTCTTCAAATTTGTAAATAGTCAGCTTTCTGGATATTTAAAGGGTATGTTTGAGTTCAATAGGGAAAATCGAGGTAGAGGTCATCAGCATAAACTCATTATGAAACAAAGTAGGACTAGGCTACGACAGTCATTTTTCAGTAGAAGGGTTGTAGGACATTGGAATATGCTACCAGGGGATGTCGCTGATGCAGTGACACTTGCTTCCTTCAAAATTAGATTAGATAAATACTTTACAGAGAAGGGATTAGTTCATAAATACTCGTGGGATTAGCCTTCTTTTATGCAGGTAGAGTAAGGTGATTTGAAGGGGCGAGACTGGTGGAAGGGGGGGGGGGGGGGTGGGGTGGGGTGCAACCTCGGATGGGCCCAAGAGGCTCTTTGTTGCACTTTTCTTTTATGCTTTCTTAGCTTTCAAAACGTTCCATCGAAGAGGGTGAAAGATCACAGTTACCATTGCTAGATACAAAAAGTGTCGATGTCAGTAATTATTAACGCTTTTCGGATGCCTGATAAGCAGATTTTTCAATGAAAGCCGATTGCTTGCCACTATAAGAATAACCTTGCCCTGGTACCAGATTAGATTGCGTGCCACTATAAGAATAACCTTGCCCTGCTACCAGATTAGATTGCGTGCCACTATAAGAATAACCTTGCCCTGGTACCAGATTAGTCCCATGCAATCAAGCAATACCGGCACAAAACCAAGTCCAAGTTCATTGGTACCTAATTAATCATCACGCTTTGCTGTGAGATGCATTGTATTTGTTAATCGTAGTTCTATATGTGCTCGGAAGTCCGAGGCGCCTCGACCTTTACGTTTTTGATCCTTCAGTGACTAGGTATGTTAAAGTGACTAACAAGCGACGGGTATGGACGCATAATTAACTCCAGTGACAATCAAATATTATACCTTTGCCACTGAAAAAAACATGTGCACAGTTATATCGCATTCCTCCACTGTAGGTATCTATTGTCATTCATAGCGCATTTATGTTATGTGATGTTCATGGACTATTAAGTTATAAGTGTGTCCACTGTCGAAGTGTACAAGTATATGAAAATGCTTAGGTATTCTATAGAATGCCTGATTCTTAACATTGGCTGTAATATATATATATATATATATATATATATATATATATATATATATATATATATATATATATATATAATATATATATATATATATATATATATATATATATATATATATATATATATTATATATATATATATATATATATATATATATATATTATATATATATATATATATAT
>JAXIVJ010012302.1:0-40774 GCA_036785665.1 Chirona hameri | reverse complement strand
ACTCCCCCTCTTCGGAACATTTCATCCTAGTGCTTTTTAGCCATCGCCGAACACCCTCCTCCGAGTATCGTCCTCTGTCACGAACGCCTTCACCACCCTCTCCACGTCGACCTGGTCCAGCAGCGACTGATGGATGTGGCAGACAAGGAGATCTGCTTGAGACGCACAGCTCGTCAAACGCTGTGTTCTCGGCGCTGTCTGAAGCCGGCAGCATGCCATCGTTCTCGTCACCGGCCACGGTGGACTCTCGGGTGGGCACGGACGAGGAGCCAGAAACGGGGTCGGCAAGACGTCTGTAAAGGAACCCAAAGGCATTTATTCGCTATCTGAAATGGGGCTCTTCTAACCCTTGCCCCGCTGGGGTATTCAGCCGAACGCGCCACGCTGGGGGGGGGGGGGGCAGATTCTGCCTCCCCCTTGCCTAACTCCCGAACCAATGGCCGAAGCGAGACGCGCGAGGCGACGATCAAAAGCTCTCAATGAGACGATTCTAAAGCACACTTATTTTTGTTAAGAGGTGAAGGTGAAAGGTTAATGTCAGGTCAAATATAAAAATCACGTGTTTTCGGATTATTGCCTACAGAGAGCAGCGCGGCCAAACTCAACCAAAACACTTCCAATTTGCTGGAGTATAAGTCTCATACTAAGTACAGGTCAAGGTCAATTTCAGGTCACGAAAGGTCACCACATGAAAAAGTCATATGAAAACCGTTTTACACCTGTGCAATGTGTCATTTCACACGTATAATTCAATGTTAACGGTAATTTTGACATTTGACCTCAAGGTCAGGTCAATGTCAGGTCAAAAAGGTCAAATTTTGAAATCCAAAATTTGCAATAAAAGACACATGTTGCTGGTCCAGTGTGGTCCCATGATGCCAATGATGCATTTTTTTCTCGTAGGATGTCTAAAAATGCCCCCAAAACGCGATTAAAAACATGGCATCATATTATACACTTATTACAGCCATTTGAGGGTCAAATATAGAGATATTGATTTGAAATTTTGCATGGTTAGTACTCACAGGTGGTTCTCTTTCATATATTATTTTTTTAAGTAAAACAAATGATTTTAGAGCTATTTTAAAAGAGAAGTGTTTTCAATTTTTGGGGTCAAAAACCAAACATTTGGACAAGCCGAGATTGCCATTTTGTAGAGGATGTCATTTACTTTTTTGCGGTTTTTGTTTGCTATTTGCTTCAATACTCGATGTTTTATGATCGATCAAACATTCGTCGATTTTTGACCCAAAAAAATGGCGTGACATAACGTCACTTACACATCATTTTCTCAAAAACTTTTCGGACCATTTTGTCGATTTTTTCTTCAGAAAGACGTCAAATTGATGGCAAATAAGGTGCTGAAAGTGTCGCGTTGATATCTAGCGTTGTTTCGAAGTTATTGGGAAAACCCGAGAGGTGGGGGGGGGGGGGGCAGATTCTCTCCCCCCAGCGGGCGAGTTAAGGCTTAGGGCCTTTTCTGACAAATCTGTCCCTCCAAACGAAAATCGGTGGCACCGGGCCTGCCAAGTACCATCAAAACCATTAAAACCAAAACCATTATATATATTAACCATTATAGATTATATAGAATACTTATCTCCCTGGATTTGATCCACTTCCCTCATCATGCCAAAGTTTAAGATTTTGCCTACATCCTGAGCAAAGTTGGAAGGATTTAACCCAGCCTTTCGAACTGAATACAAAACTGCACGCCTGACCAGGAATTGTTTCAATAAAAACACTATCAAATCTGAACTTTTCCGTCAAAATTCACCCCATGAACTGGCTTCTGATCTCATCCCCCGGGCTGCTGCCGTCAAATCCCACCCTTTCTTCTCCGCTCTGAAGCACGCACCCGACTTCTTCTCTCTTTTGGTCTTTGGCATTTTCAGGCAGAATATCGACCCAAAATAACTCCTTTGACCACCTTACTTCATTGTAACCATTCACATGTCACACAACACAGGACCGAGGACGTGCAAATCCCCTGTGGCCGTGCCGTGCCAACGGCTACCATAAGCCTAACAATAGCATCACGAAACAACTACAAAGAAGCGTTGCGTTTTGTTTGCCGCAATCTGATTAAAAACTGCTTCCCCCAAAAAATGGCAGCGCTGCCGTCAATTGCTTTGAAGTTAACTCCCCGTCATGGGTGGAGCTTTTCAGACAAAGTTGGTGGGGCAAAATATCACATTGGCCGGTTGTTTTGCATGGTTGAAGTGAAAAATGGTCATTTTAACGCCAGGAAACGTTCAAATCTGACAAAAGTTGGTGGGGCAAGCAGAAAGTTGGTGGGGCAGTGGCCCCACCATTTGAATAGGAAACTCCACCCGTGCGAGTCCCCGTAATTACTAATATGTTATTGAGAACTGATTGCAGTTAAAAGGAAACAGCTGTTAGCTTTTGCATTCATTTTCAAGTCTTATGACTTACTACGTCGAGTTGTTTAAGAACTACTGAAGCCTGAGTCTACACCAAAAAGACATCGATGGGCCATGGCCGCCATGATACGGCATAACCTTATCAGGATTTAGGGACGGCAGATATTCGTTGGGGCACTTGGCTGAGGGGCGGCACCTGGCTGAAGGCGCCGCACCAGGCTGAAGGGGTGGCACCTTGCTGAAGGGGCGGCTTCTGGCTGAGGTTCGGCACCTGGCTGAAGGGCGGGCGGCACCTGACTGAAGGGGCGGCACCTGGCTGAAGGGGCAGCACCTGGCTGAAAGGGCGGCACCTTGCTGAAGGGGCGGCACCTGGCTGAAGGGGCAGCACCTGGCTGAAAGGGTGGCACCTTACTGAAGGGGAGGCACCTAGCTGAGGGACGGCACCTTTCTGAAGGGGCGGCACCTGGCTGAAGTGGCGGCACCCGGCTGAAGTGGCGGCACCCGGCTGAAGGGGCAGCATCTTCTGAGGGGCGGCACTTGCTGAAGGGGCGGCACCTGGATGAAGGGGCGGCACCCAGTTGAGGGGCGGCATCTTTTTTAGGGGAAACACCTGGCTGAAGGAGGGCGTCTTTCTGAGGGGCGGCACCTGGATGAAGGGGAGGCACTTTTCTGAAGGGGCGGAAACTTTCTGAAGGGGTGGCACCCGGCTGAGGGGGCAACATCTGCTGAGGGGCGGCACCTGCTGAAGGGGCTGCACCTGACTGAAGGGACGGCACCCGGTTGAGGGGGCGGCATATTTTTGAGGGGGAACACCTGTCTGAAGGGCGGCATCTTTCTGAGGGGCGGCACCTGGCTGAAGGGGCGGCACCTGGCTGAAGGGGCGACACCTGGCAAAAAGGGCGGCATCTTTTGAGGGACGGCACCTGACTTGGGTGGCGTCCGGTCAGTGACGGCACCTGGGTATGGGACAGCGCCTCGTCGAGGGCGGCACCTAGAAGGTGGCGGCACATTGGATCGTCCAAAAAAGTGGTGCGACTAGTCTGAATGGTCTGTTAGGCGTCGACGCCCCTGGGGAATAGTGCACCTTCGGAAAAGTACGTGGAATGATGGAAAAGAGTGTCCTGATTACGGTTCTGGCATTCGTTTTTGCGAGAAAAAAAAGTACCAATTTGTCATAATTTGAAAATATTATATTTATACCTGTGACGTCAGACTGGTTATTGATTCAACTTTTTTGGAACGATTCAATCATGATTCATTTTGGAATCTGAATGATTCAATCGCCGTTCGATTCACGGATACAATTTTGAAAATTGATTCTTTCAGATTCAAAGAATCAAAACAAATATTTTCATCGATTCACGTTTGATTCAACATTTAAATATATGTGGTGAATTTGTGTCAAATCAATAAAAATGGAAACATACATAAATAAGATCATTAAAACATTGTTACAGCAATACTATTTCAGCATAAAATTTTAGAAGTTTTGATTCAATCACGATTCATGAATCAAAAGATCTGGTGGTGAAGCAATTATTTTTTATTCAAGTAATTTTGATTGAACGAATCCAATCGATTCAATCAGTGTTGAATCAATAACCAGTCTGTGTGACGTCACAACAATCTTCCGTCACCAAAATGAGTTGTGACGTCATACCGGCAAAAGTCTATCCTTGAATCAGAATATGTAACAACACTAATAACCTCGTTCGCTGGGTCGCGACTCGCGAGTAATATTGGTCGCGATTGAAAATGTGTGAATGTTTGCACTATGGCCTTGTATGAGTGGAGTTGGAGTGGCGTTGCGTGAACACATACCCATAAATGTGCATGTGCATAAATAAATGTGATATACCTAGCCATACATTGTTCATCGGTGTGGTGGATGTGCAGTGAATGCAGTGAACTGCAGTGAATATTGCAGCTACTGGTACGAGACACCCATCAAAAGGTGCACTGGCGGATCCAGCCTCTCTCCGTGGGGGGGGGGGAGGGCATCTTTTTGTGGCAAAAAGGTACCCCCCATTTTTTCCATCCGCAGATTTGGACTGGTCACCTTATTTTGGTATTCGAGCGTAAGCAATTCACTTTAAAAAAAGTATTTTGAGGATTTTTCCGAAAATATTGTATTTTTTATTTTCGGGGGTCAAAAACAAAAAAAATCGAAAATCCGAGATGTCCATTTTGAAGAGAATGTCATTGCTTTTCTTGTGACATTTTGTATTTGCAATTTGCTTCAGCGCTATTTTCTACAATTGTTCAAACATTTATAGTTTTTCCACCAAAAATGGCATGACAGCGTCATTAAAACATCATTATTTCACCAAATACTGCAGCAATTTCATTGGAGTTTGCTGAGAAGATGGTAGAATTGATGCAGCATAGGGTACTGAAAGTTTGACGTTGATTTCTATCATAGTTTTCAAGTTATTGAGAAAATCCGGCAGGGGGGGGGCAGATTCTGTCCCCCCCCCCCCCCAGCGGGGCGCGGGTTAAGTGTCACCGGGGCTGCTTAAATTGTATCAGGTGCGCTGTTTTGTCTATGATTGAAAGAAAAAGATGCATACAAACTTAAAATTCAATCACTAGAAAACAAAACTTCCGTTTTCATGAAGTTTTCTCGTAAGATCATTGTTGTTCACGTTCAGTGCAGGGAACGCGCGGGGTGGGGGACATACTTGTATTGAATCAGGCATGAGAGGGCTCTCAGATTCCTGTGGGGGGGGGGGGGGCATTTGCCCCTGATGCCCTCCCCCTGGATCCGCCAGTGCCAGCAATTACCGCCAAGCAGAGCCTCTGCCAGACACTGGAATTCATTTTCCCATTTGCTAAATTTATATAAGCAATTGCGAAAGTTGTCATGCCGCGAAGCGTCGCAAAATTTTCCGATTTTTGACTGTGGATATCTGGATTTTGACTACATTGCAAAGACAATTTTTTACGATTTTACGATAAATTGGAAACTCGCGGGGGGGGGGGCATATTTGTATTGCCCCAGATTCCTGCGGGCGGGGGGGGGGGGATTTGCCCCTGATGCCCCCCAGGATCCGCCAGTGAAAAGGTACACCTTTTCAATACGCGTGTTGGCATTATTTTCAATTGGAAAGCCAATAAAAACTGACAGTTATGTCCAATCATATTTCTAACTTGGAGTTGACGCAAGTTAACCACCTACAAACAAACAAAACTCAATCAAAACTCACCTACAAACATTGTCAAAACTCAATACAAACTCACCTACAAACATTGTCAAAACTCAATCGATATATTGCAGATACCGCGACCAGCTACCCATCAAAACGTGCGTATTTTCCCAGAAGCATCTTTTAGTAATTTTCAATTGGAAATCCAATGAAAATTGACAAAGTTCTAGCCAATAATATTTACCAGTAAAACGCCTTTTTGGGCGATGACGAACAGGTGCGCACTGGTATAGCTAATAAAACAGGTTTGAAATATGAAACGGTACGGGAGCACACGTGGTAGTAACACATAGTCCTTTTAGTCCTTTTAGTTCTCCATAAAAATTGCCAGGCCTCCATGCATGCCAACATACAAATTAAGTTTGATTAAATTGTACATGATCTCCTTTCTCGAATCCGCTAAAAGGGATCGCCAATACGCCGCCAATACGCTGAAGCATGCAGCGTCCTGAGCGCTGCATGCTTCAGCGTATAACACAAACGAATGCTTGATAAATCAAGTCATTTTTGATCAAGAATGATTTTTCTTCATTTCGACGTCTGCGGGTGCCACGCGCTCTGCTACCACCCCTATCAGAACGCACCATAACAAAATAAAAATTCATTTGATGGTCCTATCCAATGGTGAAAACCCGATCTCAATCGGGGCAATGGTTGCAAAGCAAAGCAAGGGGGGGGGGGTGGTATGGCCTCCTTGCACTCCCCCCCTTGCCTACGCCCTTGTCGTGAGGTCTGAGTATGATCCAGGCAAAACATACACTTTACATTTAGTACAACATACTTGTTAGGTTTTTAGCACCAAATTCATGGTATGTTTTTTTGCGGGGGGATCAGCCAATGCTAAGGGGCCCACTTCGGTTAGCCCCCCCCCCCTCCCGTCGCAAAATCCTGGTTGCCCCTCTGGGGGGGGGGGGGGGTGTCAGCCCCGTTGCCCCCTGGATTCGCCCCTGCAACGCCTACTTACAAATATACAATCACTAACTATTGCTTCAAATCTAAAGCGAAACGAAACAGAGTCAGAACATAATCTCTCTGACTTATTGCTGCAATAGTATTGAATTTGACAAGGCCAAGGTCAGCCTTAGTCCTTGATAAACGTTCCGTGTTTGGTGACCTTCTCTGCGTGTGCAAATTGCAGTAACGGTGTCACACCGGGTGTCGCACCGGGTGGCCTGGTCGTCCAGGACTGCTGTCGGACAGCTAGCACGAGAAGTTCAGAGCAGACCGGAGCCGTGGATCCGGTCAGTAGTCAGCGATCATCGGTCAGCGGTCAGCGGTCAGCGGTCAGCGGTCAGCGGTCAGCGGTCAGCGGTCAGCGGTCAGCGGTCAGCGGTCAGCAGTCAGCAGTCAGCAGTCAGCAGTCAGCAGTCAGCAGTCAGCAGTCAGCAGGTCAGCGGTCAGCGGTCAGCGGTCAGCGGTCAGCGATCAGCGATCAGCGATCAGCGATCAGCGATCAGCGATCAGCGATCAGCGATCAGCGATCAGCGATCAGCGATCAGCGATCAGCGATCAGCGATCAGCGATCAGCGATCAGCGATCAGCGATCAGCGATCAGCGATCAGCGATCAGCGATCAGCGATCAGCGATCAGCGATCAGCGATCAGCGATCAGCGATCAGCGATCAGCGATCAGCGATCAGCGATCAGCGATCAGCGATCAGCGATCAGCGATCAGCGATCAGCGATCAGCGATCAGCGATCAGCGATCAGCGATCAGCGATCAGCGATCAGCGATCAGCGATCAGCGATCAGCGATCAGCGATCAGCGATCAGCGATCAGCGATCAGCGATCAGCGATCAGCGATCAGCGATCAGCGATCAGCGATCAGCGATCAGCGATCAGCGATCAGCGATCAGCGATCAGCGATCAGCGATCAGCGATCAGCGATCAGCGATCAGCGATCAGCGATCAGCGATCAGCGATCAGCGATCAGCGATCAGCGATCAGCGATCAGCGATCAGCGATCAGCGATCAGCGATCAGCGATCAGCGATCAGCGATCAGCGATCAGCGATCAGCGATCAGCGATCAGCGATCAGCGATCAGCGATCAGCGATCAGCGATCAGCGATCAGCGATCAGCGATCAGCGATCAGCGATCAGCGATCAGCGATCAGCGATCAGCGATCAGCGATCAGCGATCAGCGATCAGCGATCAGCGATCAGCGATCAGCGATCAGCGATCAGCGATCAGCGATCAGCGATCAGCGATCAGCGATCAGCGATCAGCGATCAGCGATCAGCGATCAGCGATCAGCGATCAGCGATCAGCGATCAGCGATCAGCGATCAGCGATCAGCGATCAGCGATCAGCGATCAGCGATCAGCGATCAGCGATCAGCGATCAGCGATCAGCGATCAGCGATCAGCGATCAGCGATCAGCGATCAGCGATCAGCGATCAGCGATCAGCAGTCAGCGGTCAGCGGTCAGCGGTCAGCGGTCAGCGGTCAGCGGTCAGCGGTCAGCGGTCAGCGGTCAGCGGTCAGCGGTCAGCGGTCAGCGATCAGCGGTCAGTAGTCAGTAGTCAGTAGTCAGTAGTCAGCGGTCAGCGGTCAGCCGTCTGTAGTCAGTCATCAGTAGTCAGCGGTCAGCGGTCAGCGGTCAGCGGTCAGCGGTCAGCGGTCAGCGGTCAGCGGTCAGTAGTCACCGTCAGTAGTCAGTAGTCAGCGGTCAGCGGTCAGCGGTCAGCGGTCAGCGGTCAGCGGTCAGCGGTCAGCGGTCAGCGGTCAGCGGTCAGCGGTCAGCGGTCAGCGGTCAGCGGTCAGCGGTCAGTAGTCACCGTCAGTAGTCAGTAGTCACCGTCAGTAGTCAGTAGTCAGCGGTCAGCGGCCATCGCCACGGACCGGCCGCCGTCTGC
Source organism: Chirona hameri (assembly GCA_036785665.1). Classification (NCBI taxonomy): domain Eukaryota; kingdom Metazoa; phylum Arthropoda; class Thecostraca; order Balanomorpha; family Balanidae; genus Chirona; species Chirona hameri. The sequence continues at coordinate 32,327 of JAXIVJ010012302.1, read as the reverse complement.
TGTTCTGCTGCGGCCGTCTGCTATTTGTGGGGAGGGGAAGGGGGAGGGGCGGACTGGCTGGCCGTTTGCCAGAATGTGAGGAGCGCCCTACCCCCAGTCGAGGGAGGGGAGTCGCACTGCTAGCAGTGCGGGGAGGGGTACCGGCCGATCCAATACAGGCATGGGCCGACCCGGACCACTGGACCAGTTGTCTGCCTCCGGGAGGAGTAGTCTGCCTCCGAGAGGAGTAGTTATCTGCCTCCGAGAGGAGTAGTTGTCTGCCTCCGGGAGGAGTAGTTGTCTGCCTCCGGGAAGAGTAGTTGTCTGCCTCCGGGATAGAGGTGCATAAAACTGGTCCCGGCTTCCTGGCGCTTGCTCCCGCAGCACCTAAAGCAGGGTATCGGCAATTTTTTATATTTTATTTCTGACTCCAAAACGTTGGTCCCAGCTGTGCTCAGTACAGGCACGTAGCCAGGATTTCGTCCAGGGAGGGGCGGTGCCTCGAAAGGGCCCCTTCCCGAGCGTTGAAAGGGCCCCTTCCCAAGCGTTGAAAGGCCCCCCCCCCCAAAAAAAAAACGCATGAAAAGGCACGTCACAAGGCTGGAAAGGCAGTATGGCAGGTATGGCATGGGCTATACCAACGTTTAGGAGCTGGAGTTAGCAAACTGCCACATCAACTTTGGAACCAGCGACACGAATTTGGAATCAGCTATACCAACTTGGAAAAAAATTTAAGCTCAAGACCTGGAACTCTTAAACAAATTGCGCCGCGGAGCGGCGCGAAAATTTTGAGTTTTATGCCCTGGGTTGCTTTCTCATCAATGCGTCGCATTGCGTATGTTGCGGACCTCTAAAATTGCTATATTGTGGGTTTAAAGTGCGGGGAAAAAGTGCTAAAGTGAACTATTTTACCCAATAATATAGGAAAGTAGCAACATAACACATAAATGCGCCGAGAAACTGACCGATTTTTTTTCCTTACTCGCATATAATTGAATTTGTAGTTAAATTGCGCCGCGGAGCAGCGCGAAAATTTTGAGTGTTATTCCCTGTACAACTGTATTCTTACTGTTGAAAGGCCCAAGATCCCTTCAGATCGTCTAGGGGCCCCTCTGACCTTTTCTACGCCCTTCCGACCTGTTCAGGGACTCATCTGGGATCCGCGAAGCGAAAAGACATGATGTGGAGTGGGTGATATATATAATACAAAGAGGGTTTACTCTACAGGAAAAAATAAAATCGGATCTTTCGGGTATATTGTAGCACCCTGACAAAGGGTGTTACAATATACCCGAAAGCTCCGCTTTTAATATTTGTATTGTGGAGTAAGTCCTCCTTGTATTTAATCTTCATCTGGGATCTCTACGTGCTTTGACCCTTCCGGTCTCACCAGAGACTCCTCTGACCTTCCAAGAAGCCCCTCTTGTGTGTCAAGAGGCCCATTCGGCCTGTTCAGAGGTCCTTCCGACCTGGCCAGGGACTGCACTGGCTGCTTTGTCGCCCTGCCGACATGCTCAGGGGCAGGGGCGGCGGATTGCGGGGCGCAGGGTACCCAAAATCCTCCACCCCTCAAATGAAAATCCTGGGAAGGGGAAGGGTCATGTTGCCCCCAGATTGAGCAGCTAAAATCTGGGGGGGGGGGGCAAAACTACCCTTTGCCCCCCAGGATTTTCGACTGGGGGAATTTTGGGTACCCTGCCCCCGCAATCCGCCGCTCCTCCTCAGGGGCCCCTCCGACCTGCCCAGGGGCCCCTTCAGTCTGGCTAGGAACTAATCCGGCATGTTCAGGGGGGCTTCCGACCGGCCCAGGGACCCTTTCGGTCTAGCCAGGGGCCCCTCTGACTTGCCCAGGAGCCCCTCCGATCGACCCAGCGACTCTTCTGGTCGGCCTGCGCTGACTGCTTTGTCGCCCTGCCGACATGCTCAAGGGGCCCTCCGACCTGCCCTGGAGCCCCTCCGTGCTGGCCAGGGGCCACTTCGGCATGTTCAGGGGGTCCTTCTCACCCGCCCAGGGGTCTTTTCGGTCTGGTCAGGGGCCCCTCCGATCTGCGCAGGGGCCCTTTTAACTTTCCAGGGGTCCTCTGGTCTCTCCAGGGGCCCTTTAACCTTCGAAGGGGCCCTTCCGACCTAGCAAGGGACTGCGCTGGCTGCTTTGTCGCCTTGCGACATGCTCCGAGGGCCCTCCGACCTGCCCTGGGGCCCCTCCGTGCTGGCTAGGGGCTCATTACGCATATTCAGGGGCCCTTCTGACCCACCTAGGGGCCCTTTCGGTCTGGTCAGGGCCCCTCTGAACTGCACAGGGGCCCTCTTAACTTCACAGGGGCCCTCTGGTCTGTCCAGGGGCCCTCCAGCTTGCTCAGGGGCCCTTATGACCTGGCAAAGGACTGCGCTGGCCGCTTTGTCGCCATGTCGACATGCTCAGGGGCCTCTCAACCTGCCCAGGGCCCCTCTGTGCTGGCTAGGGGCCCATTCGACGTGTTCAGGGGGCCCATTCGACGTGCTCAGGTGGCCCTGTGACCCGCTCAGGGGCCCTTTCAGTCTGGCCAAGGGCCCCTCTGACATGCACATGGCTCTTTTGAACGTCCAAGGGGCCCTCTGGTCTTTCAGAGAGGGCCCTAGTGGCCCTAAAGGGCCTCTGAAGTCCTCTAAACTCTCTAAAGACCACGATTCGTGTAGTAAAGAGCCTATGATACCGCGCTTCGCGCGGTCTCGTCGGCCCTTTTCGGCGCGCTGCGCGCGCCGAAAAGGGCCCTCGCGCGCCAAAAAGGGCCCTTCTGGCCTCCAGGGGGGGGGCGGCCGCCCCCGCCGCCCTCCCCTTGGCTACGTGCCTGGCTCAGTACTATATTCATGATGGCCGCTCTCATCCAGTTTGGCTGTGAAATTGGTGCCCGCCCAAAGCCGAAGCGTCCGAATTCGCCGAGACTTGACCTTGAAAAGTCTATCTGTGTTATATTGGTCAAATCTCATACGGCAAAGTCGCCCATAGCCATTCTTGCTGTTTTATTCATGTTTTATTATGAAAGAGGTTATGGTTGTTGAAAATATAATTAACTGTATACGCATTTTAATTTTAAAGTGAACTGACGGAATGGTGATGTTGAGTTTACAATATTTAAAAGCAAATCATAGTCCGCAAAGAAGTGATTCTAAATAGTGATGAGGCGACTCCAATTTTACGAATGTGTGCCAATCATAAGTGGTGCAAATGTATTGTTTGATCTAATGGGGGAGTTTCGGGAACCAAATTTTGCAGGTGAAATCGGACACGCTTAATCTACCGATACACACCAACAACTCCATATTGGCCTGCGAGGTGGCAATATCCCTTTAATCAGTTTCACGGCAGCACTAAGCCGGGACTAGGTCAGGTCAAATGAGATAAAGCCGTGACCTTATCATACTAAAGACTAAATCAGGTGCATGTTCCCAAGTCCAAACATTTTGATTGAAGCAATTGTTACCAGTGACGGATCCAGGGGGGGGGGGTCACGGGGTCATGACCTCCCCCCCCCCTTGGGCCGTGGGGCACCACCGCGCCGGGGCACACAGGGGCACCACTAAAATAAAGCCAAAAAATCCGAGCCGCTACGCGGCGCAAATCATTCAATGTTCTTTGAACCAAGGGTACCACCACGTGGGTGCCCCTTCACGTGTAACCAGGGGCGTACCAGGGGTGTACCAGGGGTACCACCGTGCCGGTGTGCCAGGAGCACCACCGTGCCGGTGAACCAAGGGCACCACCGTGCCGGTGTACCAGGAGCACCATCGTGCCGGTAGGCGGCACTGTGGGGCGAGGGGAGACACCGGGGCAACGTGCCTCCTTGAATCCAGGAGGGAAAACAATGGTCTGGTGCTGCCATGAAATCACAAGCATTGGTCGCGGGAAAACAAAATCGCGAAATGATGCTAAATTAGAATTGCTAAATTATGCCAAAAATGTCCCTTCATGCCTCCCGTCCCTTGGGCTATGAAGGGGCACCCACGTGCCTTTATACCATGAGAGGCGTATACGTATCGGACGAATCGGACTCGAGGGGCCCTGAGGGCCCCCTTGGGCTGACACATATAGATTATAGAACCTTTTGATTTTTTTAGCGCCTAGTTATCCAGACATAAATTACAAACAAAACAAAAAAACCGCCCCGCTACGCGGCGCAAATCCACCAGTGTTCTTTTCCAGTACAAAAGGGTCTAATATAGACTGTACACACTGGCGGCCGCAGGGGGGAGGATATGGGGGCCATGACCCCACATTTTGCCTTAAATGGGGGGGGGGTACCCGCAGGGGTGGCGCCACCGAGGGGGGGGGGGACGCGGGAGACGTCCCCCTCCCCTATCTTCAGATAGCGGGGTACAGTACCCCCTATCCCAGCGCTGGAAAAAAATGTACTCCGTGTATATCATTTCCTTCATGTGTCGCCAATGTTTTCCATGTTGAAGCCCAATCAAATTTGGTGACATTGCATACCTACAAATATGACGACCATGGACTACACTGCCATGCCGAAAATTATGCGTTTTCAATCTAACATGTGGATGGTATGTACAGTGTGTTTGACCGATAATAGTCGCAATATAAGGCTTTGAATGGAAAGTATGGCCCAACAACTCAAATACCTTAATTTTGACCTTTGACCTGACTGTGACCTGACATGTGACCTTATTTTAACCAATTCATGTATGCTTTAGATGCGTGCGTCTCATTGAAAGCTTTCGATTGCCTCCTTGCGCGTCTCGTTGCAGTTATTGGTTCGGAAGATGAGGGGGGGGGGCAGAATCTGCCCCTCCCCCCAGTGTTCGGCTGAATACCCCAGCGGGGCGCGGGCTAATGAAGCACTAATACTGAATGTTTCGAGGCCCTAAAACATTAATCTTCAATCATGCCTGGTAAAACGCCAGGCATCAACATCACTTGGCATTCAGTAGCCGTGTTCAAGAAAACATGTGTACTGTGTGTAGTCACAACAGAGTTCGTCACGGGCCGGGCCATGGATCGGGTCTGGGCCGGGCCAGGGCCGGGCCTCAACTTTAAGGAAATCACCGGGCTCTGGACGAGCCTGGGCTGAGAATGTTGAAGTAATGCGTGCAAGCTCAGGTCAGAGTTTAAACATATTTTAACCAGCAGTTCACTTCCACAGCAACACACTGTTGCTGTGGCTTTTTGTATTTTGGTTAGCATAGTTGGTTCATTGTTTCACATTTATAGTATACAAATAAATATGCTATGATAATGATTGCAAATTTTGTGGAAATGATTTTATGCTTAATCTGAACGGGCCGGACTGGGCCTGGGCCTCAAATTTATGAATTTGACCGGGCCTGGTCCTGGCCTGGGCTTGGTGTTCATGGGCCCGGGCCGGGCCGGGCCGGGGCGGGCTGGGGGTTGGTAGGCCCGTGACGAACACTGGTGTACAGTGTGTTTCACCCTATTATCGCACAAAGTGCTCTCAAAGATATAATGCATCTCCCGCATAAGCAAAAGTGACATTGTAAGCAAAGATCAAGGTCAAGGCCAGGTCACAAAAGGTCACTATTGGCAAGAGGGCTACGAAAGCCATACGACACATGTTTTATGGGTTATTTTACACGTATAATTCTATAGTAGCAGCCATTTTCACAATCTGACCCCATTTAATGACCCTCAGGTCATCAGGTCACATAAGGTCAAAATTTGAAATTGATTCATCTAAATACAAAATGCATGTTTCTAGACCAGTTTAGTCTCAGAAATGCAGCGGTGGTATTTATTTGTCTGTATCTGGTCAATAAAAGAAAAGAAAAAACGTAACTAAAAAAAATGACTTCATGAGTTGCCTATACTTAGGAGCAAAAATCAGTCAAAAGTCAGTCAAAAATATAGATATTGATTTGAAATTTGGTTTCCGGATCGTCCATGCCCATTTCTCCCATATATATATATATATATATATATATATATATATATATATATATATATATATATATATATATATATATATATATATATATATATATATATATATATATATATATATATATATATATATATATATATATATATATATATATATATATATATATATATATATATATATATATATATATATATATATATATATATATATATATATATATATATATATATATATATATATATATATATATATATATATATATATATATATATATATATATTTATATATACTCCGTTTTTGTTTAATATATTCAAATATTTTGATTTTGTGGAAATGTATCCGTAAAGATCAGTTTATTTATTTTTTTGAGTAAAAAGAAAGGAAAAAAATGTCTTCAATTTTTGTTTTTGCAAATCTGAGAGCCATTGTTAAGAAACTATAATTTCTGTTCTTTTGACGTTTTGTATTTTATATTTGCATCAAAACTCGATTTCTACAATTAAAAAGAAATGCACCCATTCCCCCCCCCCTATCAAAAATTGGTGGCGCCGCCCCTTGGTGGAGGGGGGGGGGGGTCAACATGTCTTTTGACCCCACCTTTTGCTCCAGACATATTTCCTCGTTTTTACCCTAGCTGCATCCTGGTTCCAATAGCAAAAAATAGTTCTCCAATCCGCTCAAAACCTCAAATTATGGCGCAGCTTTGCGGCGCAATAATAGTTTATCGCATGCATACGATTTACTGCTCGTAAAAAAACGGCTACACCCCCCCCCCCCCCCCCCCCTTGGTCACAAACCTCGACTTCCCTCTTGGTCAAAATTCTTCATCAGCCGTCTGCAGGGCCGCCCTTGACTGTACAAATTATATATTTTAGCAGCATCCGAGGCACTTTAAATGATAGAAAGGGTACGACTGATATTGTAGATACCTATAGCCAACGTTGTCAATAAAAAAAATATATATTACAAAAATGCTAAAAACAGAGGCACCCTCAAAATATGGTGGACCAAATCCGTTGAGTTTTCAGATTTGGGTATAGGTAGGGGCACCACTGCAATTGACGACCCCCCCCCCCCCCCCCTTGAAGATATTCTGGATCCGCCCCTAATTGTTACAGCTGTTCATTTGGTTTAAATTATATGGTTCTGAGTCTCACTATGTCAGTCAAGTGTCAACACTAAAGATTCACTGACCGACTAAACATTGACTGACTGACTAAACATTGACTGACCGACTAAAGATTGACACTTTGTATCTCCTATATATACACTTTCTGATGTTGGTGGCTACTAGTGGTGCCAATCGGTACAATCATTTTCGGAATTCCGAATTTGTCCGAAGACCGATTCGGTTTTCGGACGGACATAAACATATTTCTTTGGACATTTTCGGACATCCAATGCCAAGGATGGCTTGTCGCGAAAATATCTTAGTTACCTACTCTAAAAAAGTGTGCCACAGGTAATTTACATCAAACTTACTTTTATTTATAAACCATAGGTAAGTATAAGTAAGCATAGCAAATAGCAATAGCACCATTCACAGGTGTGATGGGGCATTGAAGAAAAGTACCACAAGTTGAGCATACTCCGTAAATACCAACAGAAGCCTTTATGTTTATGGCACCTCACAATGGGAAACATTGTAAGCAATAATAAGTAATAACAATGACTGAGCTGGAAAAATAATTTTTTAAAGAAAATATAAACTTACCATAAATATATTACTCTGGTTTAAAAACAGATCAGTACCTTGGTGACCATTCACAAACACAAGACTCTCTTTCTATTTTTTCTCTTTCACTCTGACTAGGCATAAACTTAAAGGGAGTGTGCCTACTGACATCGCTTATTTGGAGTTATTGCCACTGGTCTATAGAACACAATTTTCTGAATTGAACCATTACTTCATTTCTCCAGATTCACCCTAGTTGCTGAGATATTCAAAGACTCCAGTAATTTGCTTGGGAGCAAAAAGTTATCGGGTAGACTCCAGATGACTTCCCACTACTAAAAGCACTGCAACTATCGATTACACCGCTAGTATAACGTTATCAACGGGCAATGGAAATTCGACCAAACAGCTCGTGCGCGCTGATAGCAGCTGCCGAACAGCACCTGGGCGGCCATCATGCTTTTCGACGGTTTGTTTACATTGAACCAGACTGGTTGTATGCGATGCGATCTCATTGTATGCGATGTTCGGGCTTGCACTAAGAGCTGGAATTTTCGCAGCAGTTGGCCACCAGGGACCGCTAGTGAGCTATGGTGTTAGCCCTGGCTCACTAGTGGTCCCTGGCGGCCAACTGCTGCGAAAGCTCAAGCTTTTATTGCGAGCTATCTTGTTCGTATCTTCGGTAGTTGTGTCATCGTGGTATTTGTTAGATATGGGTATCGTCATTCCAGTAACTTGACAGCTAATGCTTTGACAAATCTTAAAACAAATACAATAACGGTCATTTGTGGAAATGCCGCACCAGTGCTGCGTCCGTGGTTGCAGATACAAAAAGCGTGCACATGACTACGAAGGAGTACCTCGATCGCTGCACCGGTGCGTGACGTGTTGTCATACGATATTGACTGATAGTTGTTTGAATAAAAATAATTATTGAACACCTAAGCCTGTTGCTTTATATATACATATATTGTACACCAGTTGTAATATTTGTAGCGGAAGCTTTCAAACACTACTGTGCTCTTCGTCAGCCTGGTTGGGGTACACAGTTCACACACTCAAAACAATATTTGAAATTATAAATACATAAGCACAGTGGATTATTCCTCTAGATCCTCTAAAAGGCGGATTTGAAAGTCACGACATCCCTAACCCTTCCTTCCTAATATAATACATAAAACACGTACAGACGCATACACTGCATACTTTTCATTTGTAATATGTAGGTATACAATATAAAGGTAATTCGTAATACGTACATTTCATTCGTATTCGCAGTGATTGGCTGTGACATTCGTAATAAGTATATATATATATATAATAGACAGGTAATATGTAACATTCGTAATGGGGTCGAATTCGCCGTGACATAGATTGCACACTCGGTAACACTACAAACACGCCTCATACATACATACAATGCACATTTTAACCTACATCAATATTTTCTTACATACAAGACACATATCCTAATATTGTATTGTATATCTCAGATGTTTATTCTGTCGCCTACACACATACACTCACGTACCCATACAAACGCACGTTTATATACATATATATATATATATATATATATATATATATATATATATATATATATATATATATATATATATATATATATATATATATATATACACACATATAACTACAATCACATACACGTACATATATGCTCTAACTACCACTGCGTAGTGTCAAAGAGGTTGTGGGGCTGTTAGGGAGCAGAGTTTCCCGTTCCCCATACTTTTTTACTCTAGCACCTTATAAACGTCCGGAACCTGCCACCCTGGTAAAACATTCATGCACTTGCCCCTCGGTACTTTAGATATATAATAGCCCTCCTTTATCTTGCGTCTATGCCAATTGTTCTCATAACAAACTATCCTGACTTCATCCCAGGCAATCTCATGCCCCGTCTCCAAAACATGCTTCGAAATCCCAGAATGATCCTCATTCCCCTTGCTTATCGCCCGTCTATGATCCATCTCCCTCGTCCCCAGCTTCCTACCAGTTTCCCCGACATAAATCATACCGCACTGACACTGATATTGATATACCACACCTGCCTTGCTTTTCTTCCCCAGCCTGTCTTTCGCCCTAACCAATCTATCCCTCAAAGTCTGCCATCCCATCACTGGTACGTGTTGATCCTTACTGTTACCACTCATGTTGAAGTAGGTGCTTAACTTTGATAAACTTTGCCTTGTGAAGGAATACACATTTTGGCAGCACTGATTTCTTTGAAAATCATTGTAACAGCTTACCATTTGTGCCAAATTTAGTTTACACTTTATTGACTAGCATCAGGGGTGGATCCAGTGGGGCAAGGTGGCATGTGCCCCCTAAAATGTCTGAGGAGGATGGATGGGCCTGAGTCCTGCGTGGATGGATGGGCCTGGGTCCAGCCTTGGAATTTGGGCCATTTTCTGGACTTTTTGGGTCTAAAGAATTTTGCTCTCTCCATATTTGTTCAGGAAATTTGCTCTCTTTTCGCCTGATCTTACCGACATTGTAGTTAAAATATAATTCAATTTTCCTCAAGGATTTAATATCTATTACAAATCAGGATTTTTTTACTTTCCAAATAAAATAATTAAAAATAAAAATGAAAATCTTAACTTGCCTGACAATGCAATTTTACTCTCCACCTATGGATTTTTACTCTCCGGGACCAAGTCATGAAATGAAAATTCAACACTGCCTGGGTCCATCCATGTATGAGGACTTGAGGACCCGACTGGGAAAAATACACGCTTTCACCAACATGTCCAGCGTAATTCGGATATTGCGCCGAAAATTTCGGCGCACGTCCAGCGTAATTTCATCTAGCAAAAGTTCGGCGCACAGACCCCCGAGATTCCGGTTCCATCCTTCAAGGCCGCACGACTGGGTCCACTGTCCACTGGTCCACGATTGGGCTGCTCCTGCCAGGAGCCTCGCCACTGACTTCACAATTCAGTCGGGGACACTTATGGTTAAATTTTATATTTTCGGAAACTTTCATTTTTGGAAAGCGCGTTCCCATTTATAGAAGTAATTTCCAAAAAAATCCTAAAATACGGAAAGTCAGGGGAGCTGGCGAACAGGTGGCCTCCACCATCGCTGAGCACCTGCCAGCCGTGGACAAACGGTACTGGGTGGGGTCAGCGGCGACGGCCAGTACCAAAGCAAAGGGTTCACAACTGCCGTTCTGTGCGAGGGGTGGAGCAGCCAGAGTGGTACTCTGTGCTCGGGGACGGCGCTCACTGGATGGACCTTGCCATGCAATACAGGGGTGGATCAAGCTGTGGGTTTTAGGGGGGGGGGGCAAATCCAGTGGCGTATTTCCAAAAAGTTGTTGAGTGGGGGGGGGGGGGGGGGGGCAGGGGCGTGGCCGATTTTCTTTTAGGTAGGGGTCGGCTAATATGACGGGAAAAAATGTACCCCCCCCCCCATTTTTATGCGTGTGCGTTTGCAGCATGTTTAATGTGGTTTCCATGTTATAGTAGGTAGGTACATGCTATTTAGCGCCACGATATTTTACGGGTTTGCCTGATAAACCCCAGAAATATGGGCCTTGTAGAGGATAAAAAGCTAAAATGTTATTCATTCAATTGACCGTTACAACGAACCGAAGGCTTCGTCATGACGATGGCCACCGATGTGACGCCGCGAAGCGACGTGCACATTTTAATTTTAGGTCGTGGAAAACGAAATTTCAATATTGGAACCAGACCGTGAGAGGAGCCAAGCCTCAGGTAACCCGTATTCCTGGTTACACATCTCGGTATGATGACAAACATTGAAAAATATTGAAATTTTACGGCTTTGCCTGATAACACTCAGAAATATGGGCCTTGTAGACGTAGAGGATAAGAAGCTAAAATGCTATTCATTCAATTCACCGTTACAGCGAACCAAAGACGATGACGATCGCTTCGTTATGACGATAGCCACCGATGTGATTTTTTTTTTCATTTTAGATCGTGGAAAACTTTAATATTGGAACCAGACCATGAGTGGAGCCAAACCTCAGGTAACCCCTATTCCTGGTTGCATATCTCGATATGATGAAAACGATTGAAATTAAGGTAGTTTTTCATATACATATTCCTCGGATAGTAAATCATGATGACCGGTGGCAGTCAGCGCTCAATAGTACATATGATAATAACTGTATATATTACATATGTACTGAACTGCAACAAACAACTGGTAACATTGCAAACGGCTTAAAAGCAGCAAAAGGCAGAACGACTTTTCCGCGCATAAATGGTCCCTGTGGATCTTGAGGAGGCTGGGGCGAGATGGCTTGGGGAGATGTTCCTGGCCTGGTCCCACTATTAGGCTTTTCGGTCCAGCAAGTTGGGCACCGCTGGAGCAGCTTCCGGGAGCCGATGTCCGCGTCTTCACGTTCGCGTCACCTTTTTTCGAAGCTCAGCAGACTAGCTAAACATGTAGCCTGCTTGAAAGTGAATATTGTATGAAGGGAGTGGGCCCTGGGGCTAGCAATTAGGTACCGCTAAGGAGAGCCTCTGCCACACTTAATTAATTAATTTGCCCATTTTCCAAATTTTCATAAGCAATTACGAATTTTGCATCATGCCACGAAGCGCCACAATATTTTAAGGTTTTTCAATGTGGATAGCTGGATTTTGACTGCTGCAAAGGCAATGTTTACAACTGTACGTCCGACCGTTTGAGGGGGGCAAATCGTAGTTTCAGGACCTTGGGAGGGGGGGGGGGGTATGGCCCCTTGCCCCCCCCCCCCCTCCTAGATGGGGGGGGGGGGCATGGCCCTGATGCTTTGCACTGAAAGACGGCAACACCCTGATGCCGAGGTTGACGCGGCGCTGTGAGGCCTTCCGCACGCTGACTTCACATTTGTATGTGTTAACAGGTGTTGTGCATGCGGTGTAGCACCCAATAAATTTCGGCGCAACGGCTCTGCAGAGGCGTCCAGCGTAGTGAGTGTATTTTGTCCAGTCAGGCCTGAGGACACCTTGCCAAGCCTGAGGCACAGTCATGACTGAGAAGGACCTTTCCAGACCTTTGAGGGCCCCACACTGGTCTGAAAGGGCCCTTCTGGGCCTGATAGGGTGTTTACTGAGCTTTCAGCAGAGGCCTTACGACAGTCCAAGGGGTCCTTACCAGGCTAAGGGAGCACAAAGCTGGTTTGAGAGGGTAGTCGCATAAGGATAGACTCGCATTAGAGAAGTGCCAACCGGCGGTTTGCTTGCTAGCACCAGCTGCAAGCTGATTGGCTGATTGTATAGCCTCTGCCCAGGCCATCGTCAGCACCGCATTCTTTCGTCAGCACCGCATTGCTTCGCCAAAAAATCAAATATATTTGGCTGGAGTCTTTTCAGTCAAGAAACTTGCAGATAGGGGTTTCCCAACACAGGCTACAGAACTGCTATCGCAGTTCAAAACCCATGTTGAAGGTGAACTATTTCCTTTAAGTATCTAATGGCATTATAATGGCTCATTTCATGACCTCAGTGACATTGCCTTTCCAGCACCTTCCTGACATGGACCCGGAGCCTGCCGCCGGCCCATCAGCTCTGGCTTCCGGCGGCAGCAGTGAAGCTCAGCTGACACCAACTGCAGCACATCCTCTGCCGAAGAAACCAAAGTATGCACTCTTACTTTGTATGATATATTATGTTGAGGGCAGCGCCACATGCAGAGAGTTGGGGGACAGCAACCCTATGAAGATAATTGTTGTCATGCAATGCTCACATATAGGCATAATGTTGGAAGTCAGGAAGTTTGGCCTCTGCCCAGGCCATCGTCAGCACCGCATTCTTTCGTCAGCACCGCATTGCTTCGCCAAAAAATCAAATATATTTGGCTGGAGTCTTTTCAGTCAAGAAACTTAGCGTATTTTAACATAGTAACTGGGGTGGCAATTGCCACCCCAGTCATGAAGAATGCAAGCCCAGTGACGGCACTTTGCCACCCCAGTTAAAAAGATGCTGAAATGCCCCTCTCGGCGATAAAGTAGCCCCCGGCACGTGAGGCCGCCCCTTTGCATCAAAGCACGCCAATCCAAATTAAAATACCGTCCATTTCAGCAGGGCGCCTATATACATATACGAACAGTACGGAAAGTCCGTATCGTTTCTAACGGGCGCCGAAGGCCCCGGACATTTTTGTTTTGTAATTAGCACCGCCAAGAGGACAGGCACCAGTGGCGTACAGAGTATACGGTCATTCAGGGCATGACCTGGTCCTTTGGACCCGAGGCGCCCATGCAAAGCTTGCGCCCCTCCGATCAGTGCCGACGCCCCTCCGATCAGTGATGGCGCCCCTCCGGACAGTGATGGCGCCCCTCCGGGTAGTGACGGCGCCCCCTCCGGTCAGTGACGGCGCCCCTCCGGTCAGTGACGGCGTCCCTCCGGCCAGTGACGGCGCCCCCTCCGGTCAGTGACGGCGCCCCTCCAGATAGTGACGGCGCCCCTCCGGTCAGTGACGGCGCCCCTCCGGCGTGTGACGGCGCTCCTCCGACTAGTGACCGCCCCTCTCCGTTCGTGACGCGCCCTGGCCAGTGACGGCGCCCCTCCGGCTAGTGACGGGGGGGGGGGGGGTGGGCGCCTCTCCTTCCGCACGGTACGGAAGGAGAGGCGTCCCTCTGCAAAAATGGAGCAGAACAGGCGCCCTACCGGACAATAAGCAAATGCCGCCCCCACGGGGTAAAACAGGCGCCCTCTAAATTGGACAAATGCCCATTCCCCTTTAGCAAATGCCGCCCCATGGAGCAGAACAGACGCTATCTAAACCGGACAATAGGCGTACCCAGAAGCAAATGCCCCCCCCCCCCCCCCTTCAGAAGCTAATACCAGCCCCATTCTGAGGGTCCTGGTCCAATCTAGCCAATCAAAAGTCGAGATTATTTAAAAAGGGGCTCACAAAATAAAGTGGCCGAAATCCGTAGTTTTTCATATCCAGGGGTATATATATATTTTGGGAGGAGGCCTCTTTCCCAGGGGCCCACCATGACTGGCTTGCCCCCCCCCCCCACCCACCCCTTCTGAAGGTCTGGTTGCGCCCCTGGTGACTGTAGATGATGGTAAACATAAGAAACCTTGCGTGCTTGCGTGCGTGCGTGCGTGCGTGCGTGCGTGCGTGCCTGCGTGCGTGTGCTTATATGCCTTTTCAGTTAGAACATAAATATATTGTTTGCAGGACTGATTCTGAGAAAAAGCGTATCAAGTCGGCGCGGAACAAGCTAGATCATGACAGGCGGATAAGCCTGCCACTGGACGTCTACAACCGACTCCATTTATTTGCACAGGAAAAGAAACTGACCACTGGGAATGCAGTCGAAGCGCTCTTGGACAGGTATGCACATTTGGTTACCTTAATAACATTGCTCAGACTTTTACTATAACATAGCAGAAGACTATAACTTTGCTACGGTTATCGAGCGGGTGCTCCAAGCTCCAAGCGAGAAAACACTTTTCAACACCCCTCACGCGGTACTGTTCTCAAACAGGGTAGTTTGGATAGATGCTCAGCGAAGAAGCCCGCTTGCCAATCGGAGGTGCGGTTGCAGATGAGTTTCTCAAAAGCGTAGCCACGTGCCGGGTCGGGTCGCTCATTACGAGCGACCAAGAAGCGCTCTCGTCCTTCCGTGGACCGACACTTGTACACTTGGACCGACTGCAGGCCCTTTCGACTGGCAAAAATGTTTGGGAGCCCCTTGCAGCTCGTGGGCCCTTTGACGTCTGATGTGCCACCGCCCCCCCCCCCCCCACCCCCATTTTCTTTCCTGGATCCGCCGCTGACTAGCATGAGAGGTTTGCCAGTGTTGTATGCAAGTGTGTTGGTCAGAAGCAGGCACGTAGCCAGGATTTCGTCCAGGGGGGGGGGGGGCGCCTCGAAAGGGCCCCTTCCCGAGCGTTGAAAGGGCCCCTTCCTAAACGTTGAAAGGCCCCCCCCCCAAAAAAAAAACGCATGAAAAGGCACGTTATAAGGCTGGAAAATGCAGTATGGCAGGTATGGCATGGGCCATACCAACGTTTAGGAGCTTGAGTTAGCAAACTGCCACATCAACTTTGGAACCAGCGACACGAAATTGGAATCAGCTATACCAACTTGGAATATTTTTTAAGCTCAAGAGCTGGAACTCTTAAACAAATTGCGCCGCGGAGCGGCGCGAAAATTTTGAGTATTATGCCCTGGG
Organism: Chirona hameri; assembly: GCA_036785665.1. NCBI lineage: Eukaryota > Metazoa > Arthropoda > Thecostraca > Balanomorpha > Balanidae > Chirona > Chirona hameri. The sequence continues at coordinate 16,606 of JAXIVJ010012302.1, read as the reverse complement.
TTGGTTTCTCATCAATGCGTCGCATTGCGTATGGTGCGGACCTCTAAAATTGCTATATGGTGCGTTAAAAAGTGCGGGGGAAAAGTGCTAAAGTGAACTATTTCACCCAATAATATAGGAAAGTAGCAACATAACACATAAATACGCCGAGAAACTGACCGATTTTTTCCCTAACCCGCATATAATTGAATTTGTAGTTAAATTGCGCCGCGGAGCGGTGCGAAAATTTTGAGTTTTATTCCCTGTACAACTGTATGTATTCTTACTGTTGAAAGGCCCAAGGTCCCTTCAGATCGTCTAGAGGCCCCTCTGACCTTTTCTACGCCCTTCCGACCTGTTCAGGGACTCATCTGGGATCCGCGAAACGAAAAGACATGATGTGGAGTGGGTGATATATATAATACAAAGAGGGCTTACTCAACAGCAAAAAAATAAAATCGGATCTTTCGGGTATATTGTAGCACCCTGACGAAGGGTGTTACAATATACCCGAAAGCTCCGCTTTTAATATTTGTATTGTGGAGTAAGTCCTCCTTGTTTTAATCTTCATCTGGGATCTCTACGTGCTTTGACCCTTCCGGTCTCACTAGAGACTCCTCTGACCTTCCAAGAAGCCCCCCTTGTGTGTCAAGGGGCTCATTCGGCCTGTTCAAGAGGTCCTTCCGACCTGGACAGGGACTGCACTGGCTGCTTTGTCGCCCTGCCGACATACTCAGGGGCAGGGGCGGCGGATTGCGGGGCGCAGGGTACCCAAAATCCCCCTCAAATGAAAATCCTGGGGAGGGGAAGGGTCATGTTGCCCCCAGATTGAGCAGGCTAAAATCTGGGGGGGGGGGGCAAAACTACCCTTTGCCCCCAGGATTTTCGACTGGGAGGAATTCTGGGTACCCTGCCACCGCAATCCGCCGCCCCTGCTCAGGGGTCCCTCCGACCTGCCCAGGGCCCCTCCAGTCTGGCTAGGAACTCATCCGGCATGTTCAAGGGGCCTTCCGACCGGCCCAGGGACCCTTTCGGTCTAGCCAGGGGCCCCTCTGACTTGCCCAGGAGCCCCTCCGATCGGCCCAGCGACTCTTCTGGTCGGCCTGCGCTGACTGCTTTGTCGCCCTGCCGACATGCTCAAGGGGCCCTCCGACCTGCCCTGGAGCCCCTCCGTGCTGGCCAGGGGCCACTTCGGCATGTTCAGTGGCCCTTCTTACCCGTCCAGGGGTCCTTTCGGTCTGTTCAGGGGCCCCTCCGATCTGCGCAGGGGCCCTTTTAACTTTCCAGGGGCCCTCTGGTCTCTCCAGGGGCCCTTTAACCATCTAAGGGGCCCTTCCGACCTAGCAAGGGACTGCGCTGGCTGCTTTGTCGCCTTGCGACATGCTCCGAGGGCCCTCCCACCTGTCCTGGGGCCCCTCCGTGCTGGCTAGAGGCTCATTCGGATGTTCAGGGGCCCTTCTGACCCACCTAGGGCCCTTTCGGTCTGGTCAGGGCCCCTCTGACCTGCACAGGGGCCCTCTTAACTTCCCAGGGGCCCTCTGGTCTGTCCAGGGGCCCTCCAACCTGCTCAGGGGCCCTTATGACCTGGAAAAGGACTGCGCTGGCCGCTTTGTCGCCCTGTCGACATGCTCAGGGGCCTCTCAACCTGCCCAGGGGCCCCTCTGTGCTGGCTAGGGGCCATTCGACGTGCTCAGGGGCCCATTCGACGTGCTCAGGGGCCCATTCGACGTGCTCAGGGGCTCTGACCCGCTCAGGGGCCCTTTCGGTCTGGCCAGGGGCCCCTCTGACATGAACAGGGCTCTTTTGAACGTCCAAGGGGCCCTCTGGTCTTTCAGAGAGAGTCCTAGTGGTCCTAAAGGGCCTCTGAAGTCCTCTAAACTCTTTAAAGACCACGCTTCGTGTATTAAAGAACCTATGATACCGCGCTTCGCGCGGTCTCGTCGGCCCTTTTCGGCGCGCTGCGCGCGCCGAAAAGGGCCCTCGCGCGCCAAAAAGGGTCCTCCTGGCCTCCAGGGGGGGGGGGGGGGGGGGCGCCCCCTCCGCCCTCCCCTTGGCTACGTGCCTGGTGAGAAGTACAAGAAGAAGTGAAATCAAATATGTCTGTGTAATTTTGCTTCAGTATTCCTGCTTACAAATGCATATTTCTCAAGCATTTCAAAGTGCACTACTGGTACATACTGGGTTCCAGTGGTATTTTGTCCAAGCATAGCACGACTTAATATTTCCTGATACTGTTTATGTCTGTTCATGTGATTTGAATTACACTATAACATAATGAATAATCGAGTAAATTGTAAAATACATCATTCAGTATCTAATGGCATATCATATCATTCCCATTTCCACATTTCATGACCTGAGTGACATTGCCTTTCCAGCACCTTCCTGACATGGCTCCGGAGCCTGCAGACGGTCCATCAGCTCTGGTAACCAGTGGCAGCAGTGAAGCTCGGCTGAAAAGGAGCGGCACACACGTGCTGGGTGTCACGGGACAGCTGCAGTTGTTGGGCGCGCGCGACCGGCCGGCGCGGCTGAATAGGAGCGACCTGATCTCTGTCTGTGTGTGTGGCCTGCAGGAAGACGGGGGGGGGGGGGGGCTGGGGCTGGGCTGCCTCCAGATGGATGAGCAGGATTTTGACAGCTCATTGAGTGTGAGGTAGGGGGAGGGGGTCAAACACCTAGCTGCCCCCCCCCCGTCTCAAAATGTGGCAGCGCCCTTGCATGTGTGTGTGTCCTGTTTTGAGATACGACTGATGCCTGATCTGACCCGACCTCTAGCTTGACCTCTGACTTGACCTCCGACATGACATCTGACATGCCATCTGATCCGACCTCTGACATGACATCTGACCCGACCTCTGACATGACATCTGACCCGACCTATGACCCGACCTGACATGACAGCTGACCTGACCTCACTGTGTGTGACATGCAGGGGGCCACTTGTCATCTGATCTGACCTGACCTCTGTCTGTGTATGACCTGGAAGGAAACACGGCTGCTATCTGACATCTGGTCCGACCCCTGGCATGACATCTGACCTGACCTCACTGTGCGTGTCGTGACATGCAGGAGACGCTGTTTGCCATTTGACCTCTGACATGACCCCTGTCTGTGAGTGGCTTGTAGGGAGACACGGCTGCCGTCTGACCTCTGATCTGACCTCTGTATGTGTGACCCAATGGGAGAAATGGCTGCTGTTTGACCTCTCACATGCCTGAACTCTGTGCAGGGGCGTCGCCCCCCCCCCCCCCCGGGGGGCAGATTAGCTGGATTTTAACAGCTCAATGAAAGTGAGGTAGAGAGGGGGAACACCTGCCTGCCCCCCCCCCCCCCCCCCCGGTCTCACAATATTGTGGCAGCGCCCTTGCATCTGTATCTTGTGTGTGCCCTGCTTGGATACACAGCTGCTGCCTGATCTCTGGCCTGATATTTGACCTGACCTCCGGGTTGACCTCTGACCTGACTTCTGACCCGACCTCTGACATAACATCTGACCCGACCTCTGACATGACATCTGACCTGACCTCACTCTGTGCGTGACCTGCAGGGGGACGCTGTTTGACATCTGGCCTAACCTCTGTCTGTGCGTGACCTGGTAGGAGACGCGACTGCTGTCTGACCGCTGGTCCGACCTCTGGCATGGCATCTGACCCGACCTCTGACATGACATCTGATCCGGCCTCTGACATGACATCTGATCCGACCTCTGACATGACATCTGACCTGACCTCACTCTGTGCGTGACCTGCAGGGGGACGCTGTTTGACATCTGACATGACCTCTGTCTGTTACCTGGTAGGAGACGCGACTGCTGTCTGACCGCTGGTCTGACCTCTGGCATGACATCTGACCTGTCCTGTGTCTGTATGTCTCTATATGACCTGCAGGCATGCACGGTTACTGTCTGACTTCTGACCTGACCTCGGTATGTGGCTGTAGTTAGGCACAACTTCTGACCTCTGACTTATATCGCACAGTTGATATTAACATGGAGTACTTGTTCGTTTGTTGTACATTTATAAGGTGCGGAGGAAAGGTGAAATGGTGACATCATTTGCTGTGGAGAATGGAATTGGTCATGTTTGGTATTGTTATTGTTACATTGCTATTGCTTTTACTAAAATATAAAATGTATGAATGGCTCATCCGTTGACTTTGTTGTTTCATAATACAGCCAGAACAAGTAAGCATGGTTTTTCTCGGTGTTTGAACCAGGACTTAGTGACTGCGCCTCTGGTCTAGTTCTAAGACCGCTGTAGCTGAGTTGTGACGCTGATATGTGATGTCCTACTAGACAGTCAGTCAATCGAACGGGACGTTGACGCTACATGTGGTAGTACTAAACATGATAAAAGAGAAGAAACGATTCATGAAACCATTTATTCAGAAAACCACTCATGTTTGATTGTAAGCATTATTTAATGAAGCTTGTAACTTAAATCAACGGTAAAGGCGTAAAGGCTGCGTAAAACCATGTATTCATCGTAACAATCATTTTGAACGATATACAAAGACTCGCCCGGCTGTCGTGACATTCCTGGCTGGGCGAGTCGCCGCCGCTACCACCGATGTTCCATTACAGCTTCTCAGTACGCCCTCCCGCCAACGAGTTGCGGAACAACCGCGCAGACAGCACAAGGTGAAGGCAGTGAATACTGAACACAATATAAGATTGGCACTGTTCTGTGACAAAAAATAGCAACCCACCACAATGGAGAATGAAGACAGAAATATCTCACAAAAACACAGTAACATTGTTCCTTGCTACTGGTGTCTTAACCCTATTTGTAACAGGGGGGGGGGGGATTCCGCCCCCTCATGTTTTTCGCAGATATCTCCAGAACGGCTGGGAGCAGGCCCATGAAATTTTGGGACTTTTCATATAATTGAATACCGCATTTGGAGACAAAATTTTGAGTTCTTAACCCGAACAGAGGCGGTTCCAGGGTACAGTTTTGGGTGGGTTCGGAGGCGATATTTGGCGATAATACGGAAATGCGATCTTCACGGTTTCTTCGTAACTGCCTCAAGTATGAAGGAGTTACATCGGTTCACGGTGATTGCAACAAGTGCAAATTAGTTGATGTTAATTAAATATCATTAAAATTTCATGGCAGAGGCGGTTTCAGGGGCTTGAAAAGGGGGGGGGGGTTTCCAGGAAGTATTCAATGCTTGGCAGGAAACAAATAGAGCAATGTAAGGGGCATTTATAGTTATCAAGATGTAAAAGATAGCTTCTGCTTCCATTATTTGCATAATTTATTACATATAGAGTTTCAGGGGCGTGTTCAGGCACATGAAAAGGGGGTGACTGTCTTGGTGATGACGATATACCAGCGATAACGGCGCAATAGACGGTTAGCTTATAACTATATATGCACATATGAGGCCAGGAAAGGGAATATAGTCATTTTTTTTGCAGAGGCGCGCTCAGGAATGGAAGAAAGGGGGTCATATTATTGCAAGGAAACTAAGAGGCATGGGCGTACAATGACATAACATACTGTAGTTTTCGGATGAAACACGCACCACAGGCTACTCTACGAACGATTATAAGATAATAGGCGAGTCCAGGTAGGGTAAAAGGGGGGTAAGCAATGTTAATTGAAGTTGTAAGTGAAATAGTCACTGTTGACTAGTTAGTATCATAATAGCGGATAATATACTTATCAAAAGGTATTGAGCCGCCCCAGTTTGGATCCTGGATACGCCTATGATGAAGTAAAACATGCAAAAAGGAACTATCTACGATCAGTAACATATTTATAGTGCTGGGTAGCAACTTGTCTGCGGTTAATATTTTTTTCAATTTTACCCCCCCCCCCCTTTTTCACTAACCTGGTACCGCCTATGGCAAAACATATGATTTTTAACTGTTTTGTCTAATGTCACAATCACATACCATTTCATTTATTTAAAATAAAAAAAATGTTTTATTACGCATTTACTTCACCCCCATATTGAGTGACCTGCACACGCCTATGATTTTTGAATTTTCAAACGCCACTGTCATATATCAATTTCCATTTCAATCTCTATCGATTCGTATTAATTGTGTTAACATCAGTCGATAAACATGAAAGCTATGTTGGATCAAAAATACCACTACAATTTCTGGTTTTTGCCCCCCTGTTGCCCCCCTATCAAAAATTTAGATTTTTTATTATTATTTAGAAATGTAGATCGTGTTGAGGGGAACCAAACGCCGTTTCATTTTTGAAAATCGGACGGGTAGATCTCGAAATCTCCAGGGGGGGGCGGAATCCACCCCCCTGTTACAAATAGGGTTAAACGAGGGAAGTACACCATTGTTGAAATATTGCTTTCCCATTTTCACAAAAAGGGAAAAAAATATCACTATAAATGGGGAAAATGGCCTCCCATTCCAATTATATTAAATTATATATTGAAGATGTCCATTTTTTTTAAATATTCACTTCATGTAGGTGCAATACAATTATTGCAAAAGCAAATAAATCTGCAAAATAATTGCAAATAAATATATTGCAATAAAAAGACCATAGGGCATAGACACATGCTGTTGAAATGCATCTAAATCAGCGTTACCAGCTTTACAGCTTTCCATAAACTTGCACTCTTCTTCTTAGTTAGTCATCCAAAATTCATCTTTCCTCACTGCTTATATTTTTTTTTTATACAATTACAGCTCTATGATACCAGTAACACTGCAGCCAAGGCCATTGCAGCCATCACCTGAAACTTGTGCAATATGTACCTACATGTATTGAATAAGTGGTGGAGTAGTGTGATTGTATGCCATTTTGTACTGACAATATGTATTGTCAATATAAGCAGACTTTGATTCAACATTTGTAATGATTCAATCACAATTCATTTCATCTTTGGGACCTGAATTATTAAATCACCATTTGATTCATGGATTTTTTTTAGAATCGTTTTTTCAGATTCAAAGAATACAAAAATATGTTAATTGATTCACATTTGCTTCAACATTTAAATATATATGACATTTAAGTTATATCAACATTTAAATATATACGCGACTGTGGGAGAGAATCTTGCTAAGGAGCTCAGTATCGTTTGGATCAGTGAGGCCATGTGGCCTTTCTAAATTCTCCATGTTTATAAGTATAAGTAAGTATAAGTATTAAATATATATGTTGAATTTGTCAAATCAATAAAAATGGAAACATACCTACTTGGTGTGGTCAATTGTTACAGCAAAAATATCAGATTGGCCATTATTGTCTTATATTGACAATTTATATTGAAAATAACTTACATTTACATTGCCAATTTAGGTATGTGTAAATCCATTAACATAAATCACACATGTTCCTCACTTAACTTATTTGCCTTTTAAAGTTAAAAACACTCATCACTTTTTAGCTGGTACCATGGACGCAGGCTAACACCATTGGTAGCTGTTGGTAGGGTGAACTGCTGTAACCTCGGACACATCATAACCTTGGACTTTGTATGCCATCAGAATGTTAACAATACAGACACACTGTACGCCAGTAGCCCCTATACTCTGATAGAATGACAAGCCTGAGGTAAGACATGTCTGAAGATTGGGCTTTTACCATACCTAGTGTTATAGGTACCAACTTGCAGTAAATATCCGGTAGCTAATTCCCATTCTCATAAAAGTATAATTAAATTGTGTTCACACAATTTATATTTTTAACATAAAGGTAGGTGTAGCATGTATTGATGTCTTACTTATTCTAAATTGAAATAAGTATTAACTGCACATAGGTGGTAGGTACCCACCTAGTACCTACCACAACAATAAGAAACATGGAATTAAATTGAATTACAGGCTCCTAGAATTGCTTTGGAGCTGGTGTGCAGAGTGGAAAACTCTGACTAAAATAAGTATAGAGTGAAAAATTAAACCAAAAAGCATATGTACCAGGCTTTAGCGCCCAATTACCTGCTCACCAAAATTAGTTATAACCTATGCCAATTTTTACCTGTCTTTTCGTCCACAGGCTGTCCCTATCATTACATCCATAAATCAGTATCAGGTTTCCAATTATCCAATACATTTTAAAATAAGGAGTGGGAAATTCACAGTAAAAGTCAGGAAAAAGAGTGGAAAAATGGTATCCATAGGGTGTCATTTTCCACCAAAATTGTACAGTTTTCAATAAACTTACACAGCTTTCTGTAGTCAAAGAGGTCAATATCTCACTTTAGTATTTACCAAATCATTACTTTTGATACAACAGGAGCTATACGATCCCAGATAAACTGCAACCACCAGCACCAACCCCAAACCCAAGGTGATATATCCCCAAACCCAAGGCGATATGTATAACCCAAACCCAAACCCACGGAAGCGCACGTATTGAATAGGCGGAACGTATTTTATCTAACGTGGCCTGGGCGAAACGATCGGCCTGTATTTTGTCTTAGGTGCGTCGCTCACGTAGCAATTAGTTACCTCTGATTACCTTCACCGTAGTGGGGATCGTTTTTTCGATATCGAAACGAAAAATAAGTAAACACAATATAAGTGAAAATTCAACTAAAGGGGCTCCAGATGTAAATTTCGTTGTATCCAACCATCACAACAATAGCTACTTATCGTAGGAAAAATAATTTTGACAGATCAAAACAGTAGGCACACTCCCTTTAATGACATCAGTCATAATCGGCAATTCAAGCAGCAGAAATATCCCAACCTGAAACTCTGAAAGCATTTCAATTTGTGACACACACACAGAACGAAATACCTTGTTTCAATTTGTGAAAATCAGCCACATGCAAGGCCGACACCGACGACGATATAACGATAGTTTGAGAATATAACACGACTGTTGAATTCAACACGAAGGTTAATTTTGCTCACGAATATGAAGAAAATGTGTATCTTGCGTTTTGTGTTGACCAGTAAAGGCGCCCGCGCACTGCGCCATTCGGCGCGCGATATCACAACCCCCACCTGTAACGGTTGGCAGCACTCGGGCGTTTGGGCGTTAAAAACCTACTACACCATAGTGCTCCCATGTTAAATCGTGATTTGCAGACGAGACTGGCTCGTAATCTATGGTACATATTTTTAATCCGACTTCTGAACCAGATAGCTACAAGTCTTGGCTACAACCTTTCATGTTACTATTTTTCGATATTCCGGGCGGAAAGGGGTTAGATGGGATCGGGCGTTAACTAATGTCGGAACGACCGCTGACCGCTTCCAAATACATTTTTTTGCATTTTCCTTACAGGTACTGAAATATACACTACTTCGACTACTACTTCGTATATTTGCTGGAATTGAATGCAATAAATATAGATATAATCTATGGATATACAAGTTATTGATAGCAAACAATACTTTTAATTTATAATAGACAAAACAATTACCAGACAATTGATATGTTGTCTAATTCATTCGAGCGTTACATTCCTTACTGTTCTACCCATTGTTACATTTCCTCGATCACCCTGGTTCCATTACCCTGATATATAGGGGCACAACACTTTTCATTTAGATGTCGACGAAAAACGACGCGCGCGTCATATTATGAACCATTACTCCACGCGTGAATATTTTTTTAATCGATTCTGCATTGTATTAAGCTAGCGCAACCAGCAAGTACCAAGTAAATTGATTGTAGTTATATTACAAAATAATTTCTTACATTTCTTGGTCTTCTTTTTACATAAAAATAAAAAAGTAATAAATCTTGAACATTTTATCATTTACGCTGTTAACAGTTAAATCAGTTTTCTGTCAGCACATAGTTTGAGTATTATCCGCCAGGTTTCACACCAAACTGAATTTGTCAGCATTTAATTCTGATGCTCACTGTTTAAATAATGATTCTCCTAGCATATATACATGCGCAGTTTTCAACTATGTATTATTTAATGTGGTTATTTTCCTTTGGGCGATGCCCGTACTGTAAATGTTGCCTGCTGGATTTCTGTTTCTTTCCAACTTCCAAGGGAATACAAGATGTAAGTAAACAGTTAAAACACAAATATCCAGAGTGCAGGGGTGGAGAATTAGGGGTTTTGGGGGTGCTCAAGCACCCCCTGAGCTAAAAAGTGCACCCCCTCACTGTAAAAGCACCCCCTCAAATAAAGAGGTCCGTTTAACTAACGGCTGCTCAGTCTTACTTCGGCGAAGTAAGACTGAGTGGTGTAAAAGTGTGTGCATGTGTGTCTGTCCGTGTGTAAATAGGCGGTTTTGCACGGTCAGGTAGGGTCAGGTCAGTTCACTCGGCCAGTCTTACCGTCCCTCAGCATGTTTGTGTGGGCGGTCGCCCGGCCTGGGGCGCGGATTGCCCGACCCGGCACCGTAGCCGGCGCTTAAGAATCGCCGTTTTGTTGATAGTGCAATTCGCGTCCCGGGCCAGTGGACAGGGGCAGGCCTCCCGCACCTCCGTCCTCCGCGCATAGCTCCTGGCGCCACACCTCCACTGGCAAATCTAGCCTCCCAATATGGGGGGGGCTAATTTCACTGGGGCCTTACGTGCCCCAGGGGCCTCCATATGACCTAAAAGGTGCCCCCCCCCCCATTTTTTTCCTTTGCGGACTTGGGTTATTTTTGTTCGCTATGCTATTATTACGTGTAATGACCTAGGTAACCTAGGACGTGTCAATTAAGTGCAAACATAAAATTGATGGATATTTGCCTCCAAATATATACAACTTTGCCATTTTATATGCTATTTTATATATTAATTAGTTATTCGCTAATACCTTTTGACTGAATAAAGTTAGAAGGGCACGGCAAACGTCATTTTGTTGGTATCATCAAGACACGTTGTGTGACTGACTTCTGACTTGATGTGCAGCATGACTTCTGTATGACATTTGATGGCCTTGACCTAAGGTCAAGGTCACGGCGCAAAGTCACCTTTCCAACTTGGACCTACACGGCAATGTTATATATCTTTGAACTTGTCTTGAAGATAGGATTCATTGGTATTAAAATAATTGCGCGATCGTTGATGATTATAAAGCAAACTGAGACATTTTCGGGCTTTCTTTACACCGAGAAGGAAGTTATGAAGTTACTATTCGACATTAAAATTAAAATGAATTTAAATGTTGCCATTGACAATCAGGCGTTATTTAAGCACAATCGAATTCCTCGCAACAAGACAAGTTTTAAGATATATAACCGCCGCAAATGCGGCCACAATTGGAAACCTAGCCTTGAACCTTGACATTGACCTTAGGTGAAGGTCACCAAATGTTATAAAGAGGTCATACTGCATATCATTCAACGCGTCTTAACGAAAACAACAAAATGGTGTCCATTTTACCTTTTTATATTTATTCAGTCAAAAGTTATTGGAGAATACCTAATATCTTTCACACAAAAAAACACAAGAAATGACAAAATTTAGCATATTTGAAGACAAATAACCATCATCTTTTTCTGTTTGAACGACACTTCTTTACACTTAACAATAATACAGTCAAAATAGGAAATACATTTGGCTTGGGTATTAAAAAAATATTCAAAATTTCACAAACAAATACTAACTTTGAAATTTAAGGTCAAGGTCATAAAATGTCAGACAGAGGTCATGCTGCAGAGCATTCAATTCGTCTTGATGAGAACAGCAAAATGACTTCTATCGTACCAATCTAGTTTTATTCAGTCAAAAGTTATTAGCGAATCACATATTTTTTTAATATAAAATAGCAAGTAAAATGACAAAATTGTTGATATTTGGAAGCAAATATTACTCAATTTCATTTTTTTTCTCTCTAACTTTATCACGTCCTTACACGTAAGAATAGCATAGCCAAAAAAATAGAAACACGTTTGAGAAAAGGTATCCAAAAAGTTGTACAATTTCGAAAACGTACTAAATTGTGAAATTTTGAAAATAAAAAAATAAACATCACCATGTTATAAAACAGCTCATTGCCATTATAATGCCATAATACATTTTATTATTTATTTACATTTATTTTTTACATTTTTTTTTTTAATTATTATTTTTACATTTATTATTTTATTTTTTATTATTATTATTTACATTTTATTATTGCTTCATAAATTCCCCGCCATATGGGCCGACAAAGATGCACCGTGACCTTATACAAATGTCCGAGGCGATATCTCCTGAACCACTTGTATTTGTATTTGTATTTATTGACAAATCACCAACAGGCACAAAACCCGGTTACAGGCGAAGTCAGGAGATAAAACTACCTTGACATTGCACTGCTTGCTTGCATTGGAATACAACTTTCACAACTCACTTAAGCGCCCCAGGCTACACCATATACCAATTTTGGCCATAATCGGTGACATGACGGTGTCATTTTGCACTTTGTTTTTGTCGATTTGTCGTGGAATACAACAGCTACAAAAAGAAGACCATTATGCTTTTTTTAACTGAACCTAATTACCCTACTTAATACTAGTAGACGTATTCCACACAACATAGGTACCTATGTAAGGAAATTCATTCCCGCGCTCCTCTGCCACCCAGCAGGCAGCAGGAGACCAAAGGCTGCGACGCTGCGTGTAAAATTATAACTTACGTTGGTTGTGAATCACTCTAAAATAGCGTCAGACGCGCCACTTTCCCTAACCCTACTGTTACCAAAATGCTGCCAAATAGAGCAAACACGAACGAGGCAAAAACAACATTTCTTTCTTTCGCAACAAGTTATTTTTTTTCGCAGGCAGCACCCATTTTCATCGCCAGTTTCAGCGATTTTTTTTTGGGGATAATTTCTATTGCCGCCCCTGTCGAGCTTGGGGGGGGGGGCTTTTGCCCCTGCCGCCCCCGCTCCTGGATCCGCCAGTGCACACCTCTCGCTGCGGCATGTCCGCCCGTCGCCGCTGTGATATCCGAAGCCGCGCCGCGCAGCTGCCAGGACTGCTGTCGACCGGACCGTGGCTTTTTCTGCCTTGCGTTGCTTGTATGTGGTTGTTCGAAATATCGAGATACATTGAATAAATAAATGAAAAAAAGGAAAAAGTTTACACGGTCAGGTCAGCATTGACGACTTCGTCATTTTGGTGCCGATATTATGTGAATTGAAGGTTTACATGTTCGCACCGTGACAGTGGCGTAGCCAAGGGGGGGGGGCAAAGGGGCCATGCCCCCCCCCCCCCCCCCCCCTGGAGGCCAGGCGGGCCCCTCTGGCGACCGAGCGAGGGCCCCCTGGGGCCGAAGGCCCCAGTGTTTTGGATGGTGTCAGGTGCCCGCAAAACGCCTTATGTCGCATAAAGAACGTCCACGAACAAATCTAACACGAATAAATAACAACATTTAAGAGCTGGTATTTATTTCGAGGGCCCCCCAGGCCTTCCCAGGGCCTCCAATTCCTTTCGAGGGTCCCTCAGACATTTCGAGGGCCCCCTCAGGCATTTCGAGGGCCCCTCAGGCCAGGCACGTAGCCAGGATTTCGTCCAGGGGGTGTGGGGGGGCGGCGCCTCGAAAGGGCCCCTTCCCGAGCGTTAACCCCCCCCCCAAGAAAAAAGAAAAAAGAAAAGGATATGAAAAACTCTACGGATTTCGGCCACTTTATTTTGTGAGGTTCAACTTTCCAGGGGCCCTCTGATCTGTCCAGGGGCCCTCTGGTCTGTACAGGGCCCTCTGGTCTGTCCAGGGCCCTCTGGTCTGCTCAGGGGCCCTTCCGAGCTGGCCAGGGACTGCACTGTCTGCTTTTTCACCCTGCCGACATCCTCAGGGGCCTCTCCGACCTGCCCAGGGGTCCTTCTGTGCTGGCCAGAGGCCCATTCGACGTAATCAGGGGCCATCTGACCTGCTCAGGGACCCTTTCGGTCTGGTCAGGGGCCCCTTTGACATGCACAGGGGCCCTTTGAACTTTCCAAGGGCCCTCTGGTCCAGGGGCGTAGCCAGGATTTCGGCCAGGGGGGGGGGGGGGCAAACGGGATCAGAGGGGCCCTCGTAGCCAATTGGGGGCCCACACACTGGCGGATCTAGGGTTCGAGTTTGGGGGTAAAAATTTATATCCCATCAAACCCATTAAACCGCCTGAAATCAGCACAAAATGTACACATTTCCTGATAAGAAAATCTAAGCAAGTTTATCTAAGGAAGTTTGTTTTAAATCAGCTATCAATGCATAAGCAAGTGAAATCCGATGAGTTTTCAGAAATGTGTGAGACTTTTTGGGATTCCCCCCCTAAAAAAAACTTGGCAGATCCAGGGGAAAAGGGGCCATAGCAGCCGTCAAACCGCCTGAAATCAGCACAAAATGTACACATTTCCTGAAAAGAAAATATAAGCAACTTTATCTAAGGAAAGTTTGTTTTAAATCAGCTATCAATGCATAAGCAAGCAAAATCTGAGAGTTTTCAGAAATGTGAGACTTTGGGATTCCCCCCTAAAAAAAACTTCCGTGCCCCCCCCCCCCCCCCCCACCACCACCCATCCCAAACGTCTTCTTCCAAACGTCCAGACCCCAATACATTTTGTCCTAACGTCACAATAACTTCACGCGCATCCACATGAGGGCTCTTGCGCTGTTATTGTAGCTCGTTGGCTATGCTACCAAATGCTGCAATATTTAGGGAAATAGGAGGTCGGACAGATCATTTTGTAACCAACGCTTAAAAGTCGATAACATTACCTCGGTAAGGCCTCCTCAGGCAGGCACGTAGCCAAGGGGGCGGGGCGGGGGGGGGGGGGGCGGGGGGAGGCTACCCGCCCCCCCCCCCACCCGCCCTGGAGGCCTGGCGGGCCCTTTTCGGGCGCGCAGCGCGCAGCGTACCGAAAAGGGCCGACGAGACCACGCTCATGGACTACGCGAAGCGTGGTCTTTAAGAGTTTAGAGCATTTTAAAGGTTCTTTAGGGGCACCAGGGCCCTTTCTGAAAGACCATGAGGGCCCTTGGACGTTCAGCAGAGCCCTGTACATGTCAGAAGGGCCCCTGTACAAGCCGAAAGGGCCCCTGAGCGGGTCAAAGGGCCCCTGAACACGTCGAATGAGCACCGAGCCAGCACAGAGGGACCCCTGGGAAGGTTGGAGAGGCCCCTGAGCATGTCGGCAGGGCGACAAAGCAGCCAGTGCAGTCCCTTGCCAGGTCTTAAGGACCCCCTGAACAGGCTGGAGGGCCCCTGGGCAGACCAGCACCAGAGGGCCTCTGGGAAGTTAAAAGGGCCCCTGTGCATGTCAGAGGGGCCCCTGACCAGACCAAAAGGGCCCCTGAACATGCCGAATGGGCTCCTAGTCAGCACGGAGGGGCCCCAGGGCAGGTCGAAGGGCCCTCTGAGCATGTTGACAAGGCGACAAAACAGAAAGGCGCAGTCTCTTGCCAGGTTGGAAGGGCTCCTTAGACAGGCTGGAGGGCTCCTGGGCAGACCAAGAGGGCCTTGGGAAGTTCAAAGGGCCCCTGTGCATGTCAAAGGGGCCCCTGACCAGACCGAAAGGGTCCCTGAGCAGGTCAGATGGCCCCTGATTACGTCGAATGGCCTCTGGCCAGCACAGAAGGACCCCTGGGCAGGTCGGAGAGGCCCCTGAGGATGTCGGCAGGGTGAAAAAGCAGACAGTGCAGTCCCTGGCCAGCTCGGAAGGGCCCCTGAGCAGACCAGAGGGCCCTGGACGGACCAGAGGGCCCTGGACAGACCAGAGGGCCCCTGGACAGATCAGAGGGCCCCTGGAAAGTTGAAACCTCTCAAAATAAAGTGGCCGAAATCCGTAGAGTTTTTCATATCCTTTCTTTTTTCTTTTTTCTTTGGGGGGGGGGGGTTAACGCTCGGGAAGGGGCCCTTTCGAGGCGCCGCCCCCCACCCCCACCCCCTGGACGAAATCCTGGCTACGTGCCTGGCCTGAGGGGCCCTCGAAATGCCTGAGGGGGCCCTCGAAATGTCTGAGGAGCCCTCGAAAGGAATTGGAGGCCCTGGGAAGGCCTGGGGGGGCCCTCGAAATAAATACCAGCTCTTAAATGTTGTTATTTATTCGTTGTTAGATTTGTTCGTGGACGTTCTTTATGCGACATAAGGCGTTTTGCGGGCACTGACACCATCCAAAACACTGTGGGGCCTTCGGCCCCAGGGGGCCCTCGCTCGGTCGCCAGAGTGGCCTGCCTGGCCTCCAGGTGGGGGTGGGGGGGGGGGGGGTGGCATGACCCCTTTCCCCCCCCCCCCCCTTGGCTACGCACTGCTCTGGTCTGCCCAGGAGCCCTCCAGCCTTCTAAGGAGGCCCTTCCAACCTGGCAAGAGACTGCGCTTTCTGTTTTGTCGCCTTGTCAACATGCTCAGAGGGCCCTTCGACCTGCCCTGGGGCCCCTCCGTGCTGACTAGGAGCCCATTCGGCATGTTCAGGGGCCCTTTTGGTCTGGTCAGGGTGCCCCTCTGACATGCACAGGGGCCCTTTTAACTTCTCAGAGGCCCTCTGGTGCTGGTCTGTCCAGGGGCCCTCCAGCCTGTTCAGGGGGTCTCTTAAGACCTGGCAAGGGACTGCACTGGTCTGCTTTGTCGCCCTGCTCGACATGCTCAGGGGCCTCTCCGACACTTCCCAGGGGTCCCTCTGTGCTGGCTCGGTGCTCATTCGACGTGTTCAGGGGCCCTTTGACCCGCTCAAGGGCCCTTTTCGGCTTGTTATAGGGGCCCTTCTGACATGTACAGGGCTCTGCTGAACGTCCAAGGGCCCTCATGGTCTTTCAGAAAGGGCCCTGGTGCCCCT